>JARJED010235428.1:0-11188 GCA_030264515.1 Sepedophilus sp. GC000190 | reverse complement strand
TACGCCTCATCACGAAACTTCCGTACTCCCCCAAGAAATGCTATTGTAAACCCTTGTAGAATAAACATCTGTTTTTTAGTTCCAGTTCCTTCGTACACCGAAACAAGTCTAATCTCCGGAGAACCAGACGTAGGCTCAGCAATAACAGGTATGCGACTAAACCCAAAGTACTAATACAAAAACTTTGACACTAAAAATTTGCAATCTCTTTTTTTTTTCTTTCTTAGAACAACCAACAGCGGACTTACAACCAGGTATTCTCATCTCTCTCACGAGAATCATTAGCACCACATTCAGTTCATTAAATGCTTCTTCATGCAGCACTCACACACAACGACAAAGTGTACACACTACCCAATTGTTAAATAATTGTTTTCGATGAATATAATTTTTCTAGCGATGCGACACTGTGCTCCTGGACAGAATGAGTACGCAGTAATGTTGCATTGTAAGTTGCATGATCAGTTTATATTTTTTGATGCACTTGTACAGAAATTTGCACCAATGCAAATTTTATATCGCAAAATTTGAAGTTATTAGTATTAATTCGTGATTTTTTTTACGCAGATCTACCAGTAGATCAGATAAATCGCGTGCGTAAATCAGGTGAGGAATAGTGTTTTGTTTTTAAAAGTTAACTTTTGTAAATAGTTTTCTTTTTACTAACAGAATAATAAAACGAATTTTATCAGCAAAATCTCTGATATAACTCAAATATTTGATTATATTTTTGAAAATCGAAATACTAGATTTTTTTATTCAAAATCATTGGAAAAATATTTTTTTATACGTTTTGCAATTTATTATTATAATGCATATTCAAGTTTATGTCAATAAAATGATTAGTGATAATGTTATACATTGCCAGGGTGAGAGTGATATTGATTTTGTGTGATGTCTGGCGAGACCGACACGAACGTATGCTTCCATCTCTTTGATATTTAAAACAGTTAAATAAATAGTTGTAATCTTCAAAAGATTATGGGCCCAGATCACGTATAGTCCCTGATCTGACAACGTAAGGCTGATAAGTTTTTTGTTTGTTCAAATTTCCAATCACGTTTGTGGTGCATGGAGAACCATTAGAACTTGTTGGGGGATTTGGACTGTTTGGATAACTCGTGGATGCTATCATCAAAAGACAAGTCGGTCTGGTGAGACGCACGTGATACTTTGACGTCTTTATTTTTCGAGCGGGAACTGCCGAGAAGTCGAGCTAGCACGCATGTTAGACCTCAATAGTATAAACAAGTTCGATGGCAACGACTAGAACCAGTGGCAATTTGAAATGAACTGTGGGCTCAGGGCAAAAGGACTCTATGATATTGCCCATGGGACTGAGCTGAAGCGGGCAGCAAACGGGGACCCGCAGGAAGCATGAGTGAAGAGCGATGCAACAGCGATATTCTTCGTTGGATTATTCCCAGATCACCTCGATTGAGAATTTTGAGCATCTCCTGAAATGATCGGTAAGCTTGACTCAATTTATTTGCAACGGTATGATCCCAGCACGATATTCGCGCACGAACGAATTACCTAGTATCGAATGATAGTCAATGACAGCACTGCTCAACACATAGCGAACATTGAAAATTTGGTAAAGAAGTTGAAGGATATTGGTGAAGTAGTCAGTGATTCGACAATAATGACGAAAATTATTATCACCCTACAATTGAAGTTTCGGAATTTTCGCCAAGCATGGCTGTCAGTCACCGAGGATCACTGTCGTGTATACAGGTCTGGAAACGAAGCCGAATTTCACTGGTGGCGACTAGCACCCTTGGTGTCCAAATTTTTAATTCCGGTTTGCGCTACAAGGATCGCAAGTGGTTTGTACGAAATCTCTCTATTGACTCCCCACCGGGTCATGCTGTTTATTTTCTACGATCACATATTTCTTTGCAGCTTGACCCGGTGAGGAGCCAATAGGGAGATTTCGCAAAATCGGAATTAATAATTTGGACAATAAGGGTCTCAGTCCCCACCACCACCGGTGCTAGATCTGTATACACGACCGTGGCGAGAACAGACAAACGCTAAAAAATCTGACGGCAAAATTACTCATGAAAATCAATAACACTTGGTGGCAAGATTTTCTCTGCGAATCTTGCTTATATGGCAAGTATAATCGTCTGCCTAATCCATCCAGAGAAGTCAGAAAGAAAGAAATCGGTGAACGAGTATTTCCTGACGTGAGTGGACCAATTGCTATTAAATCATCTGGCGGAGCGAGATATTTCGTTCTATTTAAGGAAAGTGCAACATCGTACCTCGGTCTACCGAAAGCACAAGTCGGATATTTTGGTTCGCATGTAGAATTATATGAAGTTGATGGAGAATCAAGTCGTTACACTATGACACCGGAGCTGAGTACATCAACAAAGATCTGTTGAACCACTTGAAGAAGTAGTGGGTCATCCTAGTGAACATTTCTCCTTACATGTCGCAACAGAACGGTCGCCTACAGTGGAAAATGCGCACGGTCATGGCTAGTGTTAGATCCATAATGTATGCAATGAATGCACCGAAGACTCTCTGGGGTGAAGTAGTTAACCCGGCAGACTACATTCTCAACTAGACATCTACGAAGGAGAAGAGGAATATGACGCCGTACGAGATCTCCACGGGGAGGAAACATACATGTACCAGATAGTAAAAAAACCCAACTCAAGGACTAATCCAATAAACTCATATTTGTTGGATACAGTGGTAATTCATACAACTATCGGTTATTTGATCCTACTACGAAAACGATTAAAGTATCAACGAAAGTGTTTTTCGACGAACACACCACGACAATGCTGAGAAGAAGACGGTCCAGATTCGTATTACTCCAAAGATGATTCATTTACCAGAAAAACCTAGAGTTGGCAATGGAGATGTCCAATCGGCTGAGATTCTGAGGTAGTCCATCCGGCGGTGGAGGATTTTGCAGCTAAGCACCAGCGGGAGATGGCTGAAGGCGGGCAAGGCGGAGATGACCAGTTTAACGCCGAAGCCGCCCTAGATGACGATTGAGCAGCCGTCAACTTTACTACAGGCTACAACCTCAGGAGAAGAGATGATTTGAAGCGGCCTTGGAAACATGCTCAGAAGCCATGAATATCGACGAGTCAAGAGAGTGGTCGAAGGCGATCACCGAGGAACTTCATGTTATGGAGAAGAACAACACAAGGCAACTTGTGAAGAGAACTGGCAACATGAAGATCATTGGGTCCAAGTGAATCTTTTCAATCAAAGATGCAATATCGAACACTACTAATATTCAAGGCCAGGTTATGTGTCGAGGAATTTTCTCAGGAGAAAGAAAGGAGACAATTTACATGGGATCCACCAGAAGGCACTGATTCGAGCGATGATGAAGTTTGTCGACTTCAGAAGCCGCTTTATGGTTTAAAGCAGATGTCCCGATGTTGGAATGAAAAGTTCAACCAGTTCGTGCTAGACCAAGGATGTCAGCGGGGAAGCGTCAAATGCGTCTACAGAAGAAACAACGCAAACTCGACGATAATTCTCATACTTGATAGATTCGTCATATTCTCAGATAATACAATATTGTGGACGGTTGAGAAAGCGATTCGAGATTAGGGTTTCAAAACCTGTTCATTTTGTCGGGATGGAGATTATGGACGAAACAAACGAGAACAATGATCGCTGCATATTAATACACCGTTGGGTGATCGAGAAATTAATAAGATGCAGCAGCCAGTAGCATGTCGGGCAACCACGGAAGCAGTGAAGATAGCTTCCCATATTGTGAGGCAGTAGGATCCCAGATATTTACAGCAATCGTGACTAGACCGAACATAATGTTCGCCACAAATCATTATGAATTAGTAGGTACACTTCAAATCATGACTCGTCTCACTGGAACGCCATCAAGCGGATCCTAAAGTACTTGAAAGGTACCGAAAACTTCGGAAACGACCTCGGCACACGCCGTACCACGCGGGTTACGTTTTCTTCATGTGAGATATATGTACTAAACACAAATTCAAAAACATCTCAAAAATAATTGTTTATTTTTTTTTAAACTGAAGTATAGTTGCAATTGCCAATGTCTGGAGCTTACTTTATAGAATTTCGAAGAAAAATTTCAAAATTCTAGCTTTCATCGCTACAAATATGATTTGTGTGATTTAAAACAACTATTTTATTTATCACAAATTGCTTTTATTTTTCCAGGAATGTCTATTTACAATTTTATTTAAATCTAGTTGCCGTATTGCTGAGGCGGACACTAAGAACTTCCCGAAATCTAAATTGCTTCAGAGGTTGGCGAACGCAATAGAAGACACCGAGTCGTACGCGAGCTTCATACTGCAACTAGATTTAAATAAAATTGTAAATCGACATTCTTGCGAAAATAAAAGCAATTTGTTAGAACAACTAATTGTTTTAAGTGGCGCCCAACGTGGGGCCGCCTTGAAGCCATAAATTGAATTTACTTGTATTAACGTAGACAACTTATATTAAAAAAATTTTTTGGACAAATTCAATTCAAACAAATATAAAGTAAATGTAAAATTTATTAGAAATATGCAGTCTCGTGAAATTAATTCTTCTTTTAACAAATGTAATCAAATTTCAAGGTCAATAATTCATAAGAAAATGTAATTAAATTTCATCAAAGCTCTACAATTTTTGTCTGAAAATCATTTGGAAAATGTATTAAAACTCAAAATAGAGGCGAGAAGATCCAACTAAATAATTTGCTCGCATGAGAATAAATTAATGAATTTCTTAAAAGAATATAAAAGAAAAACTGAAACTTGGCCGAAATTGTCAATGTTCAAATTAACCTATTTTTTCATTTTACCACTACAACTCTATTAACTAGTGATTACACACTGTAAAATAATTAGCACAATGAGAAATTGGAAACAAAAACAAAAAACTTGTAATGATTTTTTTTTCTATAGGAATTCCATATGAGATCCTAAAAGGTGAGGAACATTATTTTATCGGGTTCTTTCAAATTGCTAATGTTTTGTAAATATAATTTTCCTGCAAATGGTGGGTTTTCGAATTTACACAATTTGGTTGTTTAGTTTTTGTATCCTTGTTACAAGAAGAAGTGAATTAAGGAAAATGTCTTCAACAGAAGATATTATAAATATGTAAATGAATTTGCTATGCTGGCTTTTTTATTAATGCACAGTGCAACCTAAGTTCCGAATAACTCTACATTATTACATAATTTGGTCGATCTTTACCAAGTTTGTCAATATGCAAGCACTAGACAGTTGTCCAATCTGATTACAAACTAAACACAATACAATATTTTACACAACAAAAACTCAATCATACTTATCAGCTTTCACAATCAATCCTAGATCAGTTCAAGCATAAATGCATACATCACAATATCAATATCGACCAAATAAAAATCTGTTTTAGAAGATAAATGCGATGATAGCAGTAAGGATAGTGGTGAGGACGATTCGGATATCGACGATACAGAGGGACGAAAATCCAAAAGTACGTTATACCAATGAACAATAAATTGCGTACAAATAAACAAAAATCTTATTACATAGACACTAACAATAGATATTGTATAATATAATGCTTAGCTTTATCACAAATAAGTACTAGCTTGTTAACAGTAAGTGATTCTTTAAAACTTTTTGGTCCCAAAATAGTGACAGGTTCTTTATATGGAAAGCTCAGAAGCCAATCACTGTAATTTAAACGGTTACTGAATTTAAGTAATATTTGTGTGTAGTGTGCTATCATCAGCAAAATAATAGATTGAGTTGCCTATGAGTAGGGAAGGGATAGTGTGGGCGATAAAACTGATCCTTGGGGATCATTTGAAGTAATCATATGATCATCGGAAACTATTCCATCAACAGTTACACGGATCATACGGTTAGAGAGAGAAAATTCTATCCAATTGCACATTTTTGCGGTTAGTCCAAAGTTTTGATGACATGCCTGATCAAATGACTTAGATATGTCTGGATAAGTGGAATTGAATACTGACTTCCACTGATTTTCTTCTCATCCATCAATTTATAAAAATAAATTATGTTTGATCAAAATTGTAAGGTTCAAGATAATAGTAATTATATTTATGTTAAGTTTTGCCATCATAGTTTCTGTATATGTACGCTGAAATGTGAACTTTAACAGCACCGCACTAATATAATGAACACCCTGTAAATGTTATAACTTAACAAAGTAACACGTGTATATGCAACTATTATATAAATTCTAATATAGTTTTTATTTCTTTCAATTATTTTAGGACGACGAATGGATATGAGTGGTAAGTTTTAAATAAACCATACCTATGAAGAGTGATGTAATATTTATAATCAATAATCAAATATTTTTATCGTCATAGGATACCATATACCTAATTTTGGCAAGGAGAAGCAAATAGTCATGAGTAAGTAAAACAAAAAAATAATAATTAAATCATACTTCATTGAACATTAATAAATAAAAAACAATTCTCTAGAAAATAATGGAGGTCACTCTATAATACATGGTCCGGCAAATGGTATGATTCATTTTTTTAAATTTTTCTAAACATAAACTGAAAATGTATTTCAAGAAATTAATAAAACTAATTTATCTTTCTATGCTTAGGTCGCCCAGGCAGTATTACAAATTTGCAATACAATAGTAAGTATTGTTAAAATTATATTTATTTTTCTAGCTTTCATTCTTAAAAGCAATTATTGTGTATAGATACACTACTTCGTACATATGACATATAGTTTCCACATTTGAGCGGTCTGGGAAAGGACAGACAAAAATGTGGAGCCAACGATACATTATTTTGTCCAGGACGTTCAACTTACGTTGCGGGAATTGTAAAATAATATGCTTCCACTACAGATTTTATAAACATAAATAACTAGTTCAATCCTTAATTGGAATAGTCTAATCAGTATTTGTTGTTTTGCAATAATGGACCCTGTTGTGGAAGTACTATTTTCGATATTAACAGCTAATTATCGTATAATCTATAGACATTAAATACCATTATCGGTATGAATATACCGAGTGTTACAAAAATGATGTACTAATTCAATGGTGCGTTCCTCCATATTGCCAGGAAAAACTAAAATGATTTTAAAAAGTAATTTTATTAAATATTCTTCAACAGCGTATTGAGTTAATACATATTTTTTGCAACACCTTGCATATGTTGTTTTAAAATAAGGAATGGTAATTTTTTTCACAGAAGAGTACAGTAGCATTAACTCTTACGAGTTACTGGTACAGTCTGGTTACTCCATGAAAGTAATATCTAATATTTTATTGGTTGATTCATGTTTAATTTAAATCATACTACAGGGTGGCTCAAATAAAGTGCAAGTCCTCTAAGTACGAGTAGTAGACATTATATGACATCAATAATTTGCTATAAAAATAATATTTCTGGTTTAAATTTTAAAAATGCAAGGCAACATACGAGGTTGAGTCAAAAAGTTTCCGAAATCGACGTGTTGAGGCCAGTACTGTGATATTTTGATGACAGTTTTTATCGTCGCTTTTTGTCTCGACCTCGTAGTTACGCACTATTTGCATAAACCTTTCCTAAAATATTACTGCAATTACAACTTGCGGCTTCATCTTCATGTCATGCTATATCCACTCTGCTACAACTTCTATCTATACCTATACTAGGTAACATCATTCCAAATGCATATGACAATGTCTAATTCATAACTCCTACTACGCGATCAATAGAAATTCATTGACTTTTCCCCATTTGTGGCTCTGATAAGTGTTTTTGTAAATATTTCTTTTTCAAAATCACTTCTTAATAATTTCAGACCATAATGGAACATTGCGTCGCAATGTGATAAGTATACCCAAATTTCCTAGAGATCATTATTCTAGTGAGTAGATTTTGAAACAAAAATTATTTGTTTTATACACAAACTTACGTCTTGCAGAGAGAAGATCAAACCTTAAACTTCAACCCAAACTAAAATCCAAATCAAAAAGATTGCAGCGTAAGTGTACATATGTATATAAAAAATAACAATAGCTAACTTAGATTAATAATACGTTTTGATTTCATGTTCGAGAAATTATTTGAATTTACATTAAATCATTACATTTATTAGTGATTAGATACGACATTGCGATTTGTTGCTTATGAAAAATTAAATCGTATAATAATTTTAAATAACACTGTATATTAATGCTCACTAGAAAGAATAAATGTTTGAAAGACAAGACTGGCATAGTTCATGTAGCATCAAATGAACGAATGACTTGGCTGTATTTACGTTATTTTTGCAACACCTTGTATATGTTGCTTCATAATACATCATGGTAACTTTTCACAGTAGAATACAATAACATTAATTTTTAAGAGTTACTGGTATAATAGGCTGGTTTCTCATGTGTTGTAATGAAAGTAATATCTAACATGTATTAGCATATTCACATTTATTTTCGATTATACTATAGAATTGCTCACATAAGATAATAGACATTATAAGAAATCTATACATACTCATATAGTAGCTACTTCAAAAAAATTTAATAATAATTTCAAGATCATGCAAATAATTTTGTGATTTGAAAGCATCATAGATCATGCACAAATATTTATTTTGAAATCTACATCATCCAATTTCAATTGAGGAGCAGCTGGCAAAAACAACCTTAGTCCATTTTCTTGAATTTAAAATAATAAAATGAAAAAAACTTTAAATGTTAGAAAACAACTTACTGAATATTATATAATAGAAAAATAAACATTGATGAGCAGTTACCTATTAATTTTTTATTTTCAACCGAAACTTGATTGGACTATGGTTGTTTTTTTTTTTATAAGCTCCTCAATTGTTAATACATCGTATATTTCTGCAACACATTCTTCTTTATTTCCTGATATATCCACTCAGCTATCAATAATCCCATATTTATATCTTTTGCTGCTGCTTATAGATAGACAAGCACATTCTAAATAACATTCTTCCAAATGTTATATCCAATGCATGTAACAACATAGATTCCATAGCTTCTACTGCGAGATCAAATATAAATGAATTTCCTAATTCAATATTGTAAATATTTGTTTTTCAAAATCACTTATTAATAATTTCAGACCTTGCAAATCCAATGCGTCGCAGTGGGATGACTGTACCCAACACTCATATTCCTAAAGATAAAGAACATTCTAGTGAGTAGATTTAAAAAAAAAAACTTTGAATTGAATTATATACGAACTTGCATCTTGCAGAGAGAAGATCAAACCATAAACTCCAATCTGAACACAACAATTTACATAGAAAACGTAAGTGTACATATGTATATAAAAATAACAATGACTAACTTAGATTAATAATACCATTTGATTTCATATTAGAGAAATTATTTGATTTTACTTTGAATCTTCCTATTTAACTCTGCTTGGATGTGATACTGCGATATATTGCTTCTGAAAGAGTAAATCGTTTAGTCGTTTTGAATAGCACTGTATATTAATGCTCAATAGAAAAAATAAATGTTCATCTAGCTTCAAACTAGCGAAGTGTTTATAAATCTACGAACTGACGGACTCTATATTATACAGAGACCCCAGTTACTTATTACAATTTATTCATCCAGTATGGAAATCCTATAACTTGCAACCTTTTTTTGGTCGATACTGATCAGACTTCTTTATCACAAAACAGTTGGACTAAGTCTCAAATTAAAAAAAAAATGCATTAGAACGCATTTTAAGTTTTTTAATATTATAGTCTTCCACAAAGAATTATAGACCAGTTTGGTGTAAAACATTGAGAGAATCTCTTTCATTATGCGATTCAGTTCTGATTGCAGTAACTGGCAGTTCTTCATCATTAATTTGAAGATACACTTGATATTACGGTATTGTAATCGATGGTGGAATTAATATTTATCTTTTAATAAATTGATTTTTGCATTTATTGTTTATTATGAGTATTGTTTTAAATAAAAATGTATAATCAATTTTTCTCTAATTGAAAGACAAACATATTCATTCATGATCATATTCACCTTCACTAAACTAACTAATTTAGTACAAAATGAACTTTTTTGTAAAAAGAAAAATCTTGAAAATATTCATTGCTTCCTACAAATTACAACATTTCTAATGCTTATTTTTTGTAGCAATTATAAAATATGTATGTATATAGTGTAAGATATATTCTTCTCATTCTCACCTAGTATCTTGTTGTATACAATTAATTTTATTCTTTAATGATTGATATAAACTTCATTCATTTTCAAAGTTCTTTATTCTTTAGGTTAAATCATTTCTTATTTTAATTTTTTTGGGGGGCCTGATGTTAGACCGCAGATTATATTATATATAGTGTAAAAAATCCAAAATGAACATTTCCAAAATTATCAAAATTACACACAACCATACATAAAAAAAAATCACGAATCAGTCTAAAATTCCAGTACTATATGTTTGTGGTAGTGAAATAGTCTTAGGATCTAAACTTATTCATGTTTATTTACATAAAAATGTTTATTAAAAGCATGCTATATTTTCTGAAATAGATCAACATGTTTTTATAATTTTTCTAGAGTCGGCAAAATAATTTTCTATATTTTGCGATTCTTCAGAATACTTTTGATGTTTATATATTATGAACAAAATCAACACCACGGCTTTTGGAAATTCTATAATATTTTGTTCATCCAGACCCGTGACTCTCGTACTTCTAGTATACTGATTTATAAGTCAACTTCAAGAACGAGTACACATACAGGAACTTTATACACACAAGAATCGCCTAAACAAAAGAGTAAATGCACGAACGATTCAAAAATCAGCATACGTCTATTGGTAAATACCCTTACAAGACACTACAAACTAAAATAGCAACAAGTTAAAGATTTTCTGCTATTTATTCTGTAGAGAATGTGATCATGAACATGACCAGTGATTGAGATACCCCCATCAGCGTCGAGAAGTCCGGGGACTTCGCTACTAGTTTGTCATCAAAATTGCAGTTTCTTTCTCAGACCGACAATAGTTGCCGGGGTGACTATCCAACACCCTTATCGTTTAGGACGATAACCTGCGCTGAACCAGCAATTCGTTCAAAGACCAGCATGCTGTCAACCACTGCCACAACGTTACAGCCACCCAGACTTCACACCAAAATTGGGTAGGACAAGTCCTGGGGCTCCCACTGCCCGTGGTACCAAATAAGCCATTGGTACGACT
>JARJED010235169.1:0-10655 GCA_030264515.1 Sepedophilus sp. GC000190 | reverse complement strand
GTACATGCTTTTAACATTCCATGTTCCAATTCTTATTGATTTTTGTAGCAGGGTGTTTAGCAGTCACAACTGTCCTCCCCGGAGATCCGATCGGAGGACTTACTCCGGAATTGTATTTAGTCCTGACTTCAGCCATGATGATAATGCAGGGAATATCACTATGTGGTCTTTAATGCAGTGATTTTCCAAATTGCCTTCTGCATCCTTATGCCGTTCACTACATGATGCAGTTCCTCCGCCTTCTGGGTTGATTTCTCAGCCCAAGGACAAAAGAGTGCCCTTGCACTTTCTGGCTCCTCCACCCGAAGCTGTTGGCCAGAAAGAAAGGGGACTGCTTATTCCGGCAGTCGTTCGGTCGTCAGAGCCTCGTTAGTTATCTAGCAGGATGCACCGGATAACCGAGATTATCACGCCAGCAGGTGAGGTTGACATTTGGGATAGCATCTCCCTAGTAATGATACAACGATACAAGGCATTTATTGGCTGTGGTTTTGAAGATTGTATGATTTGAGAAATATACTGGACGGCAAAGTATTTCAGGGATTTGGGGTTCAGGGGATGAAAGCATTTGAAAGCCTTTGAGTACGGGCAGCGTCGATAAAATTGATGACTGCGGTTGGATTGTCTGGTGAATCTGGAGTGTTCCTTTGCCACATATAGTAAAAGTAAACAATTTAAAAAGTTATACAATTGGAAAACTACTGAAACTCGGATGGGCCTGGTATAAATAGAATTTTCGCAAAAGAAATATTTCTATTTTGGTAATTTTTAATTAAAAACTAAATTTTCTAAATATAATATAATAAATCTAAAATAATTACAAAGTAGTTACTCCTACAATTTTTCTAAATTAACCAACTATAAAATTATAATATCATGGCATGAATAATTTGAGTGAAATGTTGGCAAAACCTAGATGCACTTTAAACAATCTAAATATATCATACGTAATGATTTACAAACTTGGCACGTTCTAGGGCGCAAAGAAAGTAAAATTTCTTTTGGGAAATTATTTTTACACTCTTACATTGTGCTCTATTTTATATATAATTAAAGGATTCTACTTGTCTTGTACTTTATCCAATTATGTAATTAGTAGGCTTTGTCGTGAATGACGATAATTAATTTTATTTTCTTTGCATTTGGCCTAAATATTTTATTTAAAAACTATGTATGCAATACATTATAAGTACCTACATTTCCAAGCTAATGTATTAAATAATAAGTATGTGATTATTTTTATAAAAAATAGTATTGGATCTATTTTTATATTCTTCAGTTCACTTATTTAACATTTTTATTGTATTTTTTAAATGCCAGTAATTTTGTTTAGTATTGAAGCAAGCACTTATAACTGAAAATCATTTTGTGAGTACTTTTAGTTAAATTTACTGCAATGTATATTAAATACTTCTTAAATGCATATAAATAAACGAAAATATCAATTTATGACCAATGTACTGTAAAAAAAATCATAAGAATGTACGTTATAAAATATTTAAGTCAGTTTTTTTATTTCATTAATTTTCTGATCAACTCGAATCACTAAGCTGGGGTTCTTAATCATCGATTAAAATTTCGTAAAAATTTATATATTTCCAGAGATTATTATGCCTACAATATACTATCTTTTGTAATCGATGAATAAACTTTGAAAAACAGCATTTTGTAGAGCAATATTTGATTTGTTTAGCGTGATGAGCGCATTTTGGAACACCCTGTATACAAAACTAATGCGAACCACTTCAACAACAATATTAACTGCCATTACCACATTAAAAGTGATTGAAATAATTTAATTTATTTTTTAGAAAAACTTTGACTTCTTATATTTTCTCAACTATCAAGATTAATACATATGTTCATATACACTTTTTGACCCTGTGCGCTGTTTAATTTTTTTACACCAAGACTGACTCACCCTGTACATTGTTGCGTTATGTTTTATATAAAACAAAAAATACTTTAATTATTTTTGTAATTTTCACAAACTTTTACAAACCATTTTATGATGAAAAGAAGAAATTATAATGTCACCATGAGTTTTATAAATTGGAATTTAAGTTTCAACAGACTCTTAAATCATGAAAAAAATCACAAAAATATTGTACTATGTACTATAAAAACACTTGCAAGTAAATATGTTCCTCTAGTACTTATTTTTAGGTGTACTGAGACCACACTATGTCTGCAAAGTTCTATGAAGTTATTTTTCGTAAAGAACTTTCCACTTATACTTTGTAAATACGGATTTCCATCATGCTGATAAAAAGTTAATATCTGCTTAGCACACTCGAAGATTTAAGAAACTCTTAAGAAAAGTTTTCTATAATCTGATAAACTGCAATAAATTAAATTACATGAGCTAGGTCTTCAATATTAAAAAAAATAAAATTCAAATATTGAGCTATAAACACAGAAATCCGTTATTACAAGTCATTACATAATCATTATGTACTTATTATCGTTACCTAAACGGATGTTACTTTCAGCAGCTTGTGATGGGCATCTTAAGGTCGCATGTAATGGAAATATTAATTTATTCATCCAAACAACGTAATTATTCATACATAATACTCTTAAACAAATTTTTAATAGCTAATGTGACTTTATTTTTCTTTCTTTCCGCATTGGAGGCGATATTCCTACTTATGTCTATGATCAACAATAATTTTAAACTTACATATTGTAATTTAGAAACAAGTTCTTATTAGTTTTCTTTACTTCTCATCATTGTTTTCATAATTATTTTATTAAGTTAAATCGTTAGCAATCCTATGTCAGATGCTAGACTTTATGATTAAATAAAATGTAAATGGAACCAATTAAATTGATAGTAGTTTAACTGCTATTCATAATATCTATAGCTCCTGCAAAATAAGTGGAGCAATCTGAATAGGAATAGACAATCATTAACTCCGCCTGCATACATACTTTCATTCTATAGGTACTTGGAGCGAACAAATCTTACTTATGTGTATTAAGATTTTTCTTATTCAAGGTAATACATAAAATTGTGTGTATTATATATTTTTAATGGAACAAAGATCTTATAAACTCTTGTAAATTGTGTTTTACAATTTAAATTTGATTCTCTCGTTGTTTATATTTAATACTATTTTAGAAACCTTTTGTCTTAATAGTATTAAGGCTGCATTTTGTTCGTTGTTACTTACTTTTATACGAAACTGGATTAATTATTCTCAAATGCTTCTCTTACTCGCCTGTTTTAATTATTCACGGCAATGGCACATAATTTATAATTATATAATTATAATAGTACTTGGAAGCAAAAATTTCACTAATCAAAGAGATATGTGATATTATAGAACGGATATTTAATAGTTTAATAATAGTTTCATCTTGATTTATAGTAATATCGTAGGTAGAAGAGGAAAAACTCGTAAGTTTAATTTTAATTTTCATCTATTCCCATACAACCATGATCAACAACATATTTTGAAAACTAATAATGACATACCATAAACCACAAACTCGTGAATGATTGCATATATTCAAATATGTTTTAATACATTTGCCTAAACCCGAAGCCAGCGAATATGTTTAAGAATTAATAGTTATTCCGTGCATATCTAACAATGCGGCGTAAACGACATTTAAGTAACTACATTTATTTTATTATGATTAAGACTATAGTAAGAAATTTAGTAAATACAGGTGAACTTGATGTCACATCTTTATTGCAATCTGTAATATACTTCAATGTAAACAACTTTCATTTCTCCTTTCCACAATTAAATTAATATATTAAAATGAATACAACTTAACACCTAAATTGATTAAAGATCATTTCGATGCCTTAACCTTAAAGCACACATGTGTTATGTCCCCATTGTTTCGTTATGGACATAGTACCAATATGGTTTAAGGTATCGATTTACTAAATACATTCTACTACTAAGCATCATTGGAACGATCTTCATTCTAACTCCGATCTTAACAGTCGCACTAGCTTTTATAACAATCATTATAATAGATGCATCAAATGCATTTGATCAGTTTGGCAGAAGAACCTTATTAACAAACTTCCATCATTTGAACTTTCTCCAACTTTGCGCAACTGGATAGGTTTTTTCTCTAATCCTATGATTCATGAAGTTGTAGATAAAATATCTTCCTAACGAGCATAACCTTTAATGGATGCAGGTGTTCCTCAATTATCCATTGTATCGCGTATACTGTTTCACCTTGGCATCAATGATATTTTTTTTTTTTTTTTTGTATTTAAGTGATAATTTATGTAGATTTTTTAAATATCTATATTATTTGATCAAATTCAATTACAACCAAGTAGATTTTCGAAATTAAATTTAAATAACTTTTCATAATAGTTTCAAGTAATGATTTTTTTTAAACGAACTATAGACTTTTTCAATAAAAAATATGTCTGTCTCTCTTTGTCATCTATTAGAACTATCGACATTCACATCAAATCGATCCTATCAAATTATATTTGGACTGGATACAGCTGCACTTGTAGCCAGTCACTCAAACTTAGAATCATGGCCGCCCCCCGATTGATGATGGCATTAATAATGAATACAGCCGCATTCGGATTCGACGAGGATAGAGACACTGTTGTGTCTGGAAGTATCGATCGCGCCGAAAAGCGAGGGTGGCTAGACGCCTGCTTTATAGGCCCAGGGTGCCGCTGCACCCTCTCCTAGCATGATAAAAGCTAACCAAACAAAATTTATATACCTATGTATAAAAAACGAACTAAATTATCTACCATATACACCGGATTTAACATATTAAATATTTATATTTCAAATCGATCTTCCGGGGTAAATATGCCTTGAAGCAACGCAACGTAAAGTGGGAAATGTAACACGGTATTGACTTTAGGTGTGCCCAACGTTCTATATCGTCGGGTGAAAGTGTACATTTGCTAAATTCATTATAAACAATTTTGAAGGAGAACATAAATCCGTGTAAAACTATAGAATGTACGTGTTTTCCATCCATCTCTCATTCCAACAAACATTGATTGCAATAGACTTGGCAAGTTTACGCTTCTCATTTTACGGATATAGCAGAATTACGTGCCCGTATTATTGTTATAAATAGCAGATACTTGGCTATCCAGTCAGACAATGGAGGTTACTACATTAAACTAATAGTACATTAATGTCAATACATAGTATCAAAAAGTAGACTTAACAGTTTTACTGTCTTAGCTCATAATCATAATCAACTTTAGATTTGTTGAGATTTGTGAAGAAATGTACAAAGAAAGTAATTGACATAATTTCCCCATTCTTGTACCTTATATGAAAAAACGGAGACCAGAAAAAAGCGCACATGAAAAAAGCGCACACGAAAATTGCGGACAGTCATATAAGCGTACACGAAAAAACCGTATATGGAAAAAAGCGCACATGGAAAAAAGCGCACACAGAAAAAAGCGTACATAGAAAAATCCGCACATGGAAAAATGCGCACATTGAAAATTCTTTACATATATTCTGGACACTAAAAATGATATTCTTGAAATTTAAAATATTGTTTTTGATACAATACTATGACATTCCAGGTAGTAATATGTTGTTTACAACATTCAGGAGACAGACAATTCCATTTTTCATTCTGAAAATGTAATTTTTTATTTAAAAAACCATTTTTGACATTTTCTATAGTAAAAAATTAATTTTTGACATTTAAAATACATTTTTCACAAGTAAATGTATTTTTTTACATTCTGAAGACTGAAAAAAGATTCATGTAAAATTTCATCAAAATGTTGTAACAAAATCTATTGGAATTTTGCAAAGTATAATTCATGTTTTGTTGAAATTTTATTCATTTGCTAAAATATTTCATTCGATTTGAATAGATTTTCATTGTTTTTGTTCAATTTTGTTAAAAAATCATTAGATTTTATATAAATTAGAAATTCATAAATTAATTTTCAATCAATTCCATATTGTTTTCCAAAATTTCATTAGAATTATTTCAAAGTTAAGTTTTGTTAAAATGTCCATCAAACTTTAAACTTATTTTTTGTCTTTTTTGGCACTGTGAATTACATTTTTCACTTTGTAAATGTCATTTTTGATGTCGTGAAGATTGGAAATTTGCTCTTTTCACATTTTAAATGGCATTTTCGATGCAAGAATGATTTTTAACATTTTGGGCACTGAAAATTGCATTAGACATGTTGCATATTCACCAGCAAGAATAATGAATAGAACAAAACAAAATTTAATCGAAATTGTTAAAAAATAACTCGAAAGATCATTGCCATTTTTATGAGAAAATTAAAAGAAAAAAGGAGAGAATGCACAGAAAACACTAATCCTCATGCATTCTTACAATATATTACACATTGAAATTATATCACACAGAACCATTAAATGATCACGGTAGCAAATGCTGTTTATCAATGGACCGTGTTTCCCCAAAAATAAGCCCTAAAAAACATGGTTTTTAAGGAGGGTTTTAATATAAGCCCTGCCCCAAAAATAAAACCTAATGAAAAACTGGCATGCAACTTATATTGATGCACTCAAAATTGACTTAGTTAAAATAGTGTTTTTGAATTAAATATTTTTATTATTTCTATGATATCAATTTCAGTATGTACTAATTGTGCTGTGTAGAATATCTATTGCTTTTTTTATGGTTTCACCCTTTGCACAAACCATTATGGTTTATTTATATTCTGCGGATTATTATTTGTATCTGGGAATCTAATGCTCGGGGTGTTAATGGTGTGATGATAATGAGAATGCTTAATGAATAGCATTACATTACTTTCCCCAGGATCTTACTCCCAGGTACTCATTTTAGGCTGAGTGGACCATAGTCAATCCATTTTTTTAAAAAGGCCAGACAGGTAAATTGTCTTTGCTAGTAATCGAACCTGGACCGACCGTCTGATTACATTAAATTAAAATTTTTACTTGATGTTTTAATATCTACATAACACAAATTCAGAATTAAATCACTTTGTAGACTTTAATGCATGCAATTTACATTGTTCCACTCAAAGTTGCCCACTTTAACATATTACATATAACAATATTAAAAATGTAAGCCCTGTCCAGAAAATAAGCCCTTGTGAGTTTTCCGAGTGCAAAATTAATATAAGACCTGGTCTTATATTTGGGGAAACGCGGTATTATCACTGGTAAACAGTTAATAAACTTAAAAAATCTTAAAGTGAGAATTATGAGTTTTTGTAAATGGGAAGCAATAAATTAAAAATATATTTTTTAATTATATAATTTTACAGGTATTCAACATTTATTTTCCTGTATCCAATTGGAGTTACTGGTGAACTGCTATGTTTGTATGCTGCGCAGAAAGAGGCAAAGGCTACTGATTTATGGTCGATATCGCTGCCAAATAGTGCAAACGTTATCTTCCAATATTATGCCTTTTTACTAGTCACAATGTCGGCTTACGTTCCACGTAAGTAATTTTTTAAATTAAATTAATAAATAATTTTATATAGGACAAACCTTAAAGTAAGTATGGGTTCATGCAAGATATTTAACATGTAGAAATAAGTAGAAGGTTTTTAAATACATGGAAAGTAAGATACATTTCACCTTCCACTCCAGCTTCTGCTAGTTACCTGCAGCCAGTGGCGTAGCGAGGGGGGGGCAAGGGGGGTCATCATGCCCCGGGCGCTACTCACAAAGGGGCGCCAAATGGTCCGAAAAACAAAAAATTGCTGGATAATTTTTATTTTTATTATAATTGATTTCGGGAAAATATATTTTAAATTTAGTGCCAGTGTAAAATAATAAACCTGTGTCTGTCAGCACTTCCTTATGGCATCTACGCTGGGTGGTTACATAAATTATCTCCTTTATTGATTTGTCTGATAAAATAATATGTTATAATAAATATTTGCAGTGTACAAATTACATAATAATAATAATTACATAAATTACAATTGATCATAATTGATAATTTGCGAGTATATTTTACATATATTAAAAAGGTATTGTGCCCCGGGCGCGAGTTAAGCTCGCTACGCCACTGCCTGCAGCATAAAACTAGTTCTTTATTTCATATTTTTTTTGTCACAAAATAAATTCCATTAAATCTCTGTAAAACTTTATTGAATATAATAGAGTTTTCATTGGTTTTATTGAAATTGCATTTAATTCTACAAATATTGATAAAAAATTGTCATATCATTAAGTTTTGATGTAATTTTGTTAAATTCTATGTTTTTTTTTTAACTTTTGTTCAAATATAACGAAAATTTGATTTTATTCAATAAGATTTTGCTAATATTCTAACAAATTCTATGAAAATTCCATAATTTTTCTTCTTCTAAATTTAATGAAAATGAAGATTAATTGATTTTTTCGCAAGTCTTATTTTTATTAAGTTTAGTAATTTTATCGAATTTCTGTTAAACCTTTATGAGTTTGTTTAATTTTTTTTTAAATGTAATAAGTAATAAGATTTCCCTTGTTTAATATTTCATAGAATTCTCACAAAAAATGTAAAAATTCCATAAAAATCTGTAAAATATGTTATGTTAACATTTTAAAATTTTTGTTATGATTCATTATTTTCTTTCAAATTCTATTAAATGTTTCGGAATTGATTTTCATTTCTGTAAAATTTCATTAAAGCTGATGACAACAATTTTGTTACAATTTCAAGGTTTCTACCAAATTTATAAAAAAATTGTGTTTTGTTGAATTTGCATCGATATTTATTAAAGATTTGCTGAATTTTGCTTTTAATTGCCCTTTTTTTTTTAAATTCATTTAATATGTTTAATTTCTACAAAATCTCATCTAAATTTTGCTAAATTTTATTGGTATCTGCAAAGTGTAAAACATTTTTTGTTGAAGTTTAATTTTTCTGATTGTTTTTCTAGTGAATAAATTTATTTAAAATAATAATACATTGAATTGAATTTAAAAAAATGTGCTTTTAGTTCAGTTTTGTTGCAATTTTGTTGGATTTTAATAATTTCGATATAAAATTATGTATTTAAAATATTGACAAGTAAAATAAATCTAATTGAAAATAAAAAAAAGTATAACATTTTCAAAATTTTTATGAAAATTTTAATTGATAGAAATCCTCTGAAAAACTTGAGAAGTTTCAGGTAAATTGTAATAAATGTTTGTTTTTAGCATTTCCAAATATTATAAAAACGTTTTTTTGTTTGTTTTTTAAACATATTTCATGGAAATTAAAAAATAAACAATGTAATGTTACAGAAACTCGAAGTTTCAGATAATTTGAAATGAACTTCAAAGATTTTTATGAATATTTCAAAAATGATGTTCAATTTCCAATGAAATTTGTATTCATGTTAATGGGTTCAATAAATTTAATGAAAAATTCAATGGTATTGAAATTAAAAATGATTAAAAAAATCACCACAATTGAATGAACCTTAAAGATATTTGTGTATATTTTAAGGGATCGAATAAAAAAATTAAAGACTTTATTATAAAATCAACACAACCACTATTATGGACATTGAAAATCAACGAAAATCGGTAATTTACTTCATTATTTACAAATCATAAAAAAATCTAATAATTTAAACAATCATAAATCAATGAAATAATTTGCAAATTACATATTACAAATCAATAAAAAAATCAACGAAAAAGAATTGAAATAATTTGAAAATCATTCTAAACAACAAAAGATCATTAGGATCATTTGAAAAAATATTAAAAACCATTGAGAAATTATTTAAAAATCAACAAATATCATTAATTTAAAAAAATAAATAAAAAATCAATGAAAAAACTTTTAAAGCAATAAAAACTGATAATAAAATATTAAAATCATTTCCATTTTTTTAGTCAACAGAATTTATAAACAATTAACAAATATGACTGAAATTGTTAAAAAATAACGAGAAATCAATAAACAATTTTTAAAATCAATAAAGAAACTATTAAAATCATTTCACAATGAATAAAAATTAATAAAAAGGCAAAAAGACTAATAAAAAAATTATTAAAATAATTTAGAAATAATAAAAGATCAACAAAAATTCATTGAAATAATATAAGAAAAATCAACAAAAACCAATAATTAGAATACATATTTTGAAAACAGTATCAATATATCCTTTATTAGGCATTACCTTAACGCTATTACACTTTTCTCCTACTTTACTCCTTATAAAATAATAACAATCATATACAAAATAATTACAAATTCACATATTAAACAACAAATGCATAATAACTACAAAAACAAACTTAATGTTACCCTTACGTACAAAAGCGCCACCCTCCTTATTCCCACAACAGAAACACAATTCAACTTCCTACAACTACCATCCCCTATCATCATTCTTCTTACCCCAAAACGCCCTCTACCCGCCTATTTCCCTTTACACCCATCTCTAACCCCCCACACCCCTTTTCCTTCCACTCATTGTACCTACTTCCCCCCCTACTACCTGCCCTTCTTTCCTCCTCCCTTTTACCCTTCACACAAACCATCTCTCCTCTCCGCTACTCCTACCCTCTCCCGCCCCCAACTGCACCCCTCCCAACCTCTACTCCCCTTTCCTCCCCCTCTCTCTTCACCCCTACCCCACTTCCCATACCCTCCGCTGCCCCTACTCTCCCCCTCTCCCACCACTCCCTAAACCGACTGTTACCCCTCAACCCCTCCTTTCTCTC
>JARJED010233995.1:0-10409 GCA_030264515.1 Sepedophilus sp. GC000190 | reverse complement strand
TAATGAGAACAATATTGGGGCCAAACAGAAGTCTTAGAAGAAAAACAAATAGAGAGATAGAGGAGGAGCTACAAGGAGATACAGCATTGAGAGTGATAAAACAAAAGAAAGTGAGATGGCTGGGACACGTGTGGAGGAAGGGAGAGAGAGAAACCACGAAACAGATAATGGAATGGAAGCCGGGAAGTAAGAGAAAAGTTGGAAGACTCAGGAAGACATAGATAGAGGAGGTAGTAGAGGACTTGAGGCAATTATTATCAATCAAAAATCACGAGTTTCAATGTGATCACATTAAGGGGCGTGCACTGTATTCTTTTTTAAACGAAGGAGGCACGTGTGTGTTAATTGAAATTCACCGTGGGGTACTTTATGTTTTCGGAAGGGGGTTGTTTGTGTGTATATTTCAGCACACACATGCCGTATGTAAGAACGAGGCGAGATATATTGCGGCGCGTGTATGTAAGGAAAATGCGTATTACTAAATGTAAATCATTCCTGCTGGGCATAAATTCCTGCAGATAGTTGTTGCAGGATATACCTGCGCTCTGAGTGGTAATATCGTTGCGTGATCACTATATCACTATTAATAGACTGGATTTGATATAACCGGCGAACTAACTTGTCTAGAACACATATAGATTATGTGTAGCGGCCGTGGTGGTTGTGCAACATCTGATCTGCCGGTTATATAGCGCATATATCTCAATTGGAAGGTAATGTGAAGATCCTGATATACGGTCGATTATTATCAATTCATTTCGCCACTCACTTTTGTAATGTTACTTTTTTGCGTCATGTGCAATGCCTCCGCCCACTCTGTTCCAAACTCGATTGTCGAAATAATGCAATTTGCTGCTACAAATGTATTCGTGCATCTATTGATTTCAACGTCATGTTAATGTTTCCATGCTAATTGCCACCAATAGATAATGCACGAATGAAATATATTCCATATAAAAATTAAAGAAAAACAGTAAAGGAACAACACCCGCTTTATTTGATTCTAGGACGTAATACTTAGTTGCAACATTATCGGTGATGTAGGGGTGCTGTAAGTGCCCGGCGGATGAGATCATTATTTCCACGGAATTACTACTAACGTCCGATTTATGGATTTATCCCGTGATTACGTTGAAAAGTAGATGTAATTCGTAAGTTTGTCAATGTGCGTCATTTACTTAAATCGCTATAATTAATGATTACTTACATTTAATTGAAACTGACTAATATCATTTCATTATACAGGGTTGTACAAAAATATAGAACATATTCAAAATATCAGAAAATAAAAATAAAATAAAAACGGGCATTTTTTTTAGCTATATATGATTAGTATAAGAGATATATATTAGAGATACTAAGCTTTCAAATTTTAAATGGCCCATGTTATACAACATCAAAAAGCTGACAGAATGGCGAGTTCAACGGTGATTTTGTTTTTAAAATCGGTTCATATTTCAGGAAGTTATTGAGGAAAAACTGAAAGACAAAACGCACGTTGAATTACGATAATAAAGTATGGAGCAAATTACTAATGTTAGGGTATTTGTTCTTAATTCTTCTTTCTTTAATGCAACAGAAGAATGGATTGTTAGATGATCTGAGAGGAAGGGTTGAATAGCTTTACTAATAATATCTGTTGTGTCTCAGTTTGTTAAAGCATTACCATTGCAACACTAGTAGCATAACAAAGGGGATTCGGGACCACGTTTCAATGTAAAATACCCGTAAAATCATTGTTAAACACTTGACCTTGTGACGTCACGGCGCATGATCGGGAATCCCCCTTGAATTAATTAATTAGTACTTACTGATTAGGTGTTGACATCTTAGAATATTGATAATAGTAGTAGCAAGTGACGTCTTACGGGTATTTTACTTTAAAACGTGGTCCCGAATCCCCTTTGTTATACTACTAACAGTTGACCTTAGTCTTATCTTGGATAAGTTTGATAAACCTAAAAGCATCGATGTCTTTAATTCTCAAAGATATTTTTGTCTTTAGTAATAGATTACATGAATATTATATTCCCAATTATAATTAATTGCAAACTAATACCTACCAAAATTTGAACATTTCACAACAACAAATCGCGACTAATTAGGGGGGAAAATGTGTGAATTTTTAACTTCAATATTCGCGTAATTCAAGTAGCTCGGTGAGAATGAAGAAAAAAAAACATAAATACTCCATTAAGACAATCTGTTAATTAATTAGGCACCCCCTCCCGATGCTGCAAACAAACTCATTAATATTAACACTGGCATCACCTCATCCCCGTCGAGGCATCACCAAGCCTTTTCCGCCCGCTCCCGCCCCCCAACCCCCGCATCGCCCGCCTGTACTTCAATTTTTTATGAATTCCTTGTCCTGCGGACGCGATTATTGGCCGAATCTGATTTATGAGATTTCTATGATTTGATTTCGGTGTGTGACCTGGAAATCTTTTCAAGGTTTCCCCCCCATAAAACGTAATCACGGCCGAAGGGACAAAGGGGACACTTTTTCACTAATAAATGGCTGAAATCGTCACGAGATCACAGCTGGGCTCTTTATATTGGATGATTTGACAAATATTGTTATATCACAGCATTCTTCCCCTTATGCAGTTTTATATTTTATCAAATACATAATTGTTTAATTATATTTGATAAACACTGCATGCAGAGCCGGCTCTAGGGTGGCGGTGACTAGTAGGGAATTCAATATCGCATCAATAAAATCAATACCGGTATTCGGTATTTTTTTATATTATCAAAATAAGTAATTTTAGATATACATTTTCTTTAGAACTTGTACTAGCTCAGTTTCAATTAGGGATACCGATGGGTACCCGGGTACCCGGTAAGTAGATGGACCCGGGTAATCTTTTTGTGTGTTTTTTATAAGATAAATATTAGGTTGAGTGTCGGGTAATTATCGGGTATTATTTCGTTATCGGGTATCGGGTAATTTTCGGGTAACGGGTAGGTACCCGGGTTTTTCCTTCTGGTACTCTGGTACAAAAATTATCGGGTATCGGGATCCCTAGTTTGAATCGAATTATTTTCTTTTTAACAAGTTAATTATATATTTGTAGAGGTCCGTCTTGTCTACTACCTATATGTCCGTTAGGGCTTTGCGATCCACCAATAATTTGTCCTCCATCGCCGCTCACTAAGCCACATGCAATCCAGCATCTAATGAACACTGCATGTATCTGCCACCTGCATGTATGAACATGTTACCTGGCTCTCACCCAGGAGACCCGGATTCGATCCCCGGTACCGGAACCAATGTAGAGGTCCGACGGATCATGTCGGGGCCTCTAACTTGTGAATAATAAAACACCTAATAATACTCTATAAATTTGTTAACTTCTAATTTAACATGTTGCGCGCGCGCGTGACGTTCGATCTTGACATTGAATTACACTGAACTGAATTATGACATATTGTTTTTCGTATTACCCGGTGTCGCGCTCACGTTGCAGGGCAGAACATGTGTGGATGACAGACCAGATAACCTCATGCCTGTCACCCACACTACTATCTGGAAGTTCAGCAGTCCTGCGATACCCTGAAGTTCGTTGGGGGACAGCGTCAAGTAGATACCTTCGTCTGAGATCTCGGAATTGGGGAAAGAGAAAAACAATCGCAGGAAGATTTTTTTCATCTTTTCTCTTAAGCTTCTTGTAGAACCCTATCGATCGCACTCTTGTAGTATACGCCTGTAGTATAATTTGTCGTTGTAGCTCTCGCTATCCAATCATGTCGGGGTCACCACTATCTGGAGGTTCGGTAGTCCTGCGATACCCTGAAGTTCATTGTGGGACTCACGGGTTATTAGAAATTTGAATTTCTTCTTTCTCAGTTTCGAGAAGCTTTCCACCTTTCGATATCGAAGACATTGTACTCTCATTCACTCTTAGTTCCCAAGCTTTGTCTGCCGTCTCACGAATACATGGAATGTCTAAACTACTGACATACACCAAAGAAAGCTTGAGATAGCGCGGGAGTTTTTCTCGCCAGATCTCGACTAATTGTCTCCCTAGACGTTTCAAGTCAGAAAAAAAAGCTTGAAGGGTTTTTGTCTCCCAATTCTGAAATTGTCAAAAAAATATGTAACGCCTGTTTTATCGAAAGTTGGAATTCCTTAAGTAATTATTTCTTTAATATCAAGAATTTGTCAAGTTCGGGAGGGCTCCGTATGGTTTCAACTACATCTGCTATTATTTTTTTCAATATGAAGAAACCATGCCTCCGGCTATCCATCACAAAATGATGGAAGCTTCACGTTAACTGATTCTACAGTCCCCGCGTCAAACGGAGGTACGGCTTCATCAATAGCGTCTTGATATTCGTTTATTGTTAAACGAAAAGAAACTATATTACAAAAAATATTAGCAAAGAAAAGGAAAATTTATATAAAAGGGATACCTCGTGTGTTTGAGTTGGGTTGTGATGTCAGACTGTGCGGACTGTTCTTTCAAAGTTACAAATTATCCTTGTGATACATTTAAAAAGGAAAACTGCACGACACCATGCTTTTTCTTCCCTTCATCTACAACCGCCTTGATGACAGCGTCAAGTAGATATCTTCGCCTGAGATCTCGGAATTGGGGAAAGATAAAAACAATCGTAGGAAGATTTGACGTGGTTCTTTTTTCTTCTTTTCTCTTAAGCTTCTTGTAGAACCCTGTCGATCGCACTCTTGTAGTATTCGCCTGTAGTATAATGGTCGTTGTAGGTATCGCTATCCAATCACGTCGGGGTCACCACTATCTATCTGGAGGTTCGGCAGTCCTGCGATACCCTGAATTTCGTTGAGGGACTCACGAGGACTGTGCCGAATGGCCGAGCCGGTAGCCTGCGTATCTAACTCCAAAATTCTCGGCTTTTGTCCAGATTATGACATAGCGTAAAAAAGTTAGTGCACAATTTTTACGTTTTATTGAATTACGCAACAGCCGCGTTTATCAAAGTCTTCGCAGGTATCCGTACAGTACACCATGTATAAATCCTTGATAAAGCTTTTTTTTTTAAACAATTATGTTGATATATTTTTGTCACGTTTTATATATATATTAATTATTTTCCTCAGCGGAAAACTTAAGCCAAAAACGCGGTGTGCCACGGAAAATGTAGATAACGCCAACTTCAGATCCCTCAGGTTGATTGATGTAATCCTGACGTTGATGTCCCATTTGTTTATCGCTTGATTGAACGAGACAGGACCTTAAAGGGTCCCTCATATGGGGATCGCAACGCTTGTCTAAACGTGTCAGATCAGTCAAATCATGATTACTCTCTTGCAAACCTGGAGGTAGGTATATTTTGGTTGTTACAGGAATCCGTGATGGTGTTGGTTTTAACTTGTTCTTTACGTTACTGAATTTTTTTATGAAATCAGGTAGATCCAATAATTTTTCGGGTTTGTATTCTACAAATATGCCCGGTAGTCTTAGTGTTCTTCCATACACTAATTGTGCATGGTTCTGAACTACTTCTATTAGCGTAATCGAAAAGACAGTTTTTTTAACCGATGAGTTATTCCTATTGGTAAGTAAATTTCTCTTTCCTTGATAACTACCATCAATTTTATGCAAAAAATCATCTAAACTTGGAATTCGATCACTGACATTACTAAATTTCTGATCAAAATTTGTGAACATTTTATATAATTGGTTATTAGAAATTTGAATTTCTTCTTTCTCAGTTTCAAGAAGCCTTCCACTTTTTGATATCGAAGACGTACTCTCATTCACTGTTAGTTCCCAAGCTTTATCCGCCGTCTCCAGAAGAAATGGAATGTCTAAACTACTAGACACCAAAGAGAGCTTGAGATAGTGCGGGAGTTTTTCTCGCCAGATCTCGACTAATAAACTTTCTTCTATATTACTTAATTGTCTCCCTTGACGTTTCAAGTCAGAAAAAAGCTTGAAGGGTTTTCGTCTCCCAATTCTGAAATTGACAAAAAAAATTGTAACGCCTGATTTGTCGAAAGTTGGAATTTCTTAAGTAATTCTTTCTTTAATGTCAGGAATTTGTCAAGTTCGGGAGGACTCCATATGGTTTCAACCATGGTCCAACGATAGAGACAAGATCTGCTACTTAGGGTGACGAATTTTAGAACCCTGTCGATCGCACTATTGTAGTATACGCCTGTAGTATAATGGTCGTTGTAGCTCTCGCTATCCAATCACGTTGGGGTCACCACTAGCTGGAGGTTGGGTAGTCCTGCGATACCCTGAAATTCGTTGATGGACTCACGGGGACTGTGCCGAATGGCCGATCCGGTAGCCTGCGTTAAAATTTCTGACTCGTTGAATATGTAACTCGATAGCTCATATGGTTAAAGTGACGGAGCGTGAAGCCGGAAGTCGGAGGTTCAAATCATTCACGATTAATTAATTTTAAATTTGCATTTAAATTCATTTCTGTGCGTAGGAAACTGGAATTACTACTAATAGTTTAATTTTTTCCTTCTAATGTTTTAATAAACATTTCATATTTTACATTTCAAAATTCAAAAACATAATACGGGACCGCGCCTGCTTTCAACCAACTATAACTAAATTATATAAATATAACATTTCATTTAGCTCTTCATTTCCGCCCAGCTTTTGTTCATTATTTGTTAACCCCAGTGCTTTATGGGCAGAGTAATATTTTACAATTATATAATATGCACGTGTATTAAAATGTTTATGGAAACAGACGAATAAACATAAATAGCGTAATGTAATTTTGCCAAAATACAAGCTACGGCGAAAAGTTGCGGGCGGGAATTGAGGTTTAAATCCACATTATTGTTTTTATGTTTATTATGAAGCGCACGGACTAACATTGTTCATGTTGAAAATAAATATTTATTCTCGAATTTGCTTTCCTCTTTTGATGAAACTGTGCTGTTTTACATTATCTGGGAGGCATACAAAAATGAAAAACTCAAAACGCCGTTGTTAAAAAATGCACATAGAAAACTAAATAATTTCGTTTTGTAAGAAATGTTCGTTCATTATTTTGGACAATATAAATCATTTAAATAATCTTAGAAAAAATTAATATTGATGAAAAATCTTGATAAATTAGTATAGTTCCACCGAAAAAGGCACACACCACAAACCCCCTGCATTATCTCCTCGAATATAAAAGAAACCAGTATGATTTGTGCACAGGGTTCAACCATTAGTAAAATAAAATAATCCACTGTAATTATATTCAACAAAATTAATCCAATTGCTGTGCATATTTATTTCAATGGAAATATTGATTTCAATTAATAATCTCTCGCTATCCAATATCGTTGGGGTCACCACTATCAGGAGGTTATTTGAGGGACTCATGGAGACTGTGCCGAATGGTCGAGCTAGTAGCCTACGTATCTAACTCCAAAATTGTCGGCTTTTGTCCAGATTATGACATAGCGTAATAAAGTAACTGCACAATTTTTACGTTTTATTGAATTACGCAACAGCCGCGATTAACAAAGTCTTCGTGGGTATCCGCACAGTACACCACGTATAAATCCTTGATAAAGTTTTTTTTTCAAACAATCATGTTGATATATTTTTGTCACGTTTTTTATATATATTAATTATTGAAAATTAGTATAGTTCCACCGAAAAAGGCACTTGCCACAAACCCCCTGCATTATCTTCTCGAATATAAAAGAAACCAGTATGGTTTGTGCACAGGGTTCAACCATAAGTAAAATAAAATATACCACTGTAATTTTATTCTATAAAATTAATTCAATTGCGGTGCATATTTATTTCAATGGGAATATTGATTTCAATTAATAAACTATCGCTATCCAATAACGTCGGGGTCACCACTATCTAGAGGTTCGGCAGTCCTGCGATACCCTGAAGCCGGTAGCCTGCGTATCTATCTCCAAAACATAAGTAAAATAAAATATTCCGCTGTAATTATATTCAATAAAATTAATTCAATTGCTGTGCATATTATTTGTTTCAGGGGGAATATTGATTTCAATTAATAAGCTTGTTTATGTACATTATATATAAATTGCATTTCCCAAATTAGTAAATACAGTACACCAAATTTTATTTTATATCCAATGTTTACAATAAATATCTCCATAAATATAAATGTTATTACGTGATGCCATTTTTAGATATTATTACATACACTGCTTAATATTACGTTAAGAAAAATATGTTCAACAATTTAAGAATACACATCTCATTCAAATAGTGTAACAAAACTGTAAACCAGACTATAACTTATTACTAGGTACGTCAACCATTTTGGGGGCACTTCCTCTTTAGGCTTCGCTTGTTTCGCCTGTTTCGCTTGTTTCGCTTGTTTCGCTTGTTTCGCTTGCTTCGCTTGTATCGCTTGCTTCGCTTGTTTCGCTTGTTTCACTTGCTTCGCTAGCTTCGCTTGCTTCGCTTGCTTCGCTTGCTTCGTTTGCTTCGCTTGCTTCGCCTGCTTCATTCTTCTTGTTTTTATTGCTCTCCTGTGCTTCTTTTTTATCCTTCTTAATTAGTTTCATTAACTCGGACAGTTCTATTTATAAAAATACTCAATATATTTATAGTGATATGTAAAATTACAACAAATAATCTTAAAGAAAATTTATTCTCAACTTTACTAAACAGATTTCCAGAATTGTTAATATTTATTTCATAACGTTATCCTATTAATTATTTATTGGTGTAATAAATGTTTCCACATTGCGAATTTATTGTTCGTCTTATTACAAAATTTTCACTTTTTGCTTAGTGAATATAATTACGATGCATTATGATTGAATATTAACAATTTCTTAAACAGTTATTTTCTTGAACATGCCTGAAGAAAGAAAGCTGAAATTATTGTGCTTCGCTTTATTCATGTAATTTCTCTTAACTTGTAATATGTTTCCGAAATTGTTAATGCTTTTTTTCGAATTTCGAACTTCTGGGAGCATATATTCGAAGAATTTTTAAAAAGTGTATAAATGTGTTGTAGTTGAAACAAAAAAATATTAACGAATCTGGAAACATATTTAGAAGGTAATATTTTAGTACTCACTGTCTTGTGTTTCCAACAACATATTAATCAGACGTTGTTTGAGTGTCTCCAAACGGTAAGTTGTAATTTGACTGTTCGTTCTGATGTTTCTCATTGTAAGCAAATGGTCTTCTGCCGGAAGCTCACCCATCACTAAACAAAGAAGACATAAATTAGGTTGAGTTGTATACTCAATTATGTAAATAAAAATCAATAAGATTTTTCTATTAAACACTTCAGCTGAAAAAAGAATATCTATATAAAATATCAAAAACCCTTTGTTTTTGCGAAAATTAACTAATCTTGGTAAACAACTACTGCCCTGGCAATGTACTACGCCGATTATTGAATTCTAATCAAGATTAATTGTATAATCCAGACATATCTTTTAACTTATCCATTATTGCTATAATTGTTGTTGATTACATGATCTGCCATCCCTATAATATACACGTTTCTACTTTCATGTTTATCAGTAGGGCTTTGACATCAAGTCAATGAACGAAAGCGCACTTGTATGTGTCATCTTTAAAGTCGTATAGCAACTGTTAATTCCTTGTGGAAATATTTATACAAGGAACTAAGAGTTGCTATAAGACTTCGAAAGTTGGCACATACAAGTGAGCTTTTGATCATTTATGTGATGACAAAGCCCTACTGATGAACATAAAAGTGTGAAAATATACATATTGTTAGGTAGGTCTAAGTCTGTCTACTCTGCGCTACCATACAACACTTCACTCTACCCAACATCATTCACCTCGACCTACATCATTTCGCACTACCTTATCTCACTTTACTCTACTCTACATTATTTCACTCTAACCTGATGTAGAATACGGAGAAGTATACTATACATAATTATACTCATATTTAGGAGTCTCTTTTAACTACAAAAACAAACCGAAACCTACAGAATGAGCTGACACAACTTAGGTTTAGGTTTTCTTAGTAGTCTTTATTATAGACTTGATTAATAATATGTTACGTTTTTTTTTAATTAAGGCAACAACTTACGTTCAATAAAACGACGGTCGTATGTGTGAACCAGCATGATGCTCCTGTTAATGTGTTCAACGCTTTCGCTAAGGTTCTTGATCTTGCGCTGGTAATTCTTGACTAGACGTTTTTGTTGGTCTGCGTTCATTTTATTTTTCTAGTGTATCTATAAAAAAATTCAAATTGAAAGCTCAAAATATAAAAAGTATATATCGTCAGTTCCAAGACAAACCCATAAAATTTTATAACGTGAACCGTAGATAAAAAAAAATCTACATACTTTGTGAAAATGTTCCTTGGATACCCGGTGAGTATTCCCGATTTTTTTTAGATTTTTTTGACGCAAGAATTCTTAGATCCAGAGGTCCAAGTTTGGCCAAAAACGTGATGTTCAAAAAAATCGTATT
>JARJED010233471.1:0-12499 GCA_030264515.1 Sepedophilus sp. GC000190 | reverse complement strand
TTTTGAGAAAAATACGGGTTTACGAGATGCGCGCGAGGGCGCAAACGACGGCAACGACCCTTGGGCGTTGTTTGGACGCGCGCGGATTCGTCGTTAATGCGAACGAAAATTGTAGAATTTCTTGCGTCAGATGAGGTTAATACAGATATGACGTAATGCACGTCTTCTAGGCAGGAAAAGTGCTCACTTTTCCTGTGTAGGCAGTAAATGTGATACATTGCTGACTGATATCGATCTGCAAAATACTATATTTCTTTCAATCAGAGAAAAAAGTAATTGTAACTTTACCGAGTAGAATTGGCTTTTAAAAATTTTCAAATTATATTTTGTCCCTTCCAAAAACAATTTTGGAGCTAATTAAAGTTTTCAATCGTTAAAATGCATTTTCTTCAATCGAGTTGAAATGCCATTATGATTATCTTTTATAAAGTTGTGAATTGTCGCTTTAAAAAATTGCACTGTCGCGGTTTGGTTCTTAACATTTCATTATTTTGTATTTAAATTAATAATAATAGTTTTCTTTTTGAGAATTAAAATTGGAACTGTTATTAGTGTAAATGTTACCTTTGAATTATATATTGTAGATTCTGTTAGCTACCAATCTACGAGTTTGGTTAAAATCACATACCACAGCCTAGTATTTACACTTACGAACTCGAAGATTAAGAACGCTATGGACTTTTCTTGCAAACTGCTGTTATACTTAAACTACCAATAATATTTGGTTTCTTTGGTCACAATCGAGTTCAAGAAGTTCGGAATTGGGTTTCGAGTAATTGAAAATTGGTTTTCACCTCCTCATGTTTGCACAGTTATTTTTTATATAAGAGACATTTTGAATTTTTCTTAATTTTTGTTGCAAAATAGGAATATTTTTAGTATGTTTGTGTTTGAATTTGTCAATGCAAATATTAAATTCTTCAAGAGATAAAGATGGCGAGTGCAAAATGTTTCCCCACCATCTTTTAACTGCCAAGGTTACCTAGAGGTCATTTGAATGTTACACATAGAGGACATGTTATGTCATCTTCGAAATCAATTTTCATTGCATTGCTTATTTTTGGATTAGTAATGTGTTTTTCTCAATATAGGAATTGTTGGATTGTTTGATTATAGGATTTTTTTTTGTGTTTCGGTTCTTCTTCTCTCCTTCTCTTGGACGAAGTATTTTTTATCAATAAAAATATTTGTATTTTTTTTTTAAAAGCAACACAAACAATACAATTTTCGGTAGGTGTACACATATCATTGCCTTCATTGGATACATTCGATGAACATCATCTTTTCGCGCCGCGAATATTATCGATTAGAAAAATAAATTCAGTGCCAAAGTTATAGTTTTTTTTTTGCAGATAAAAGTGTGTTATTATTATCCATTTACAAGTCGGACTTGGGACGGGTCTCCACCCAGGACTTGATGGCCGGGATGGTCAGCACGTTGTTCTTGACTGCCTCAAGGTTCTCGTACTTGGCGGTGAGGTCGCTGCCGATCATGTAGTTGAGGTAGTCGAGGAGACTGACGAAGTACATATCGGCCCAGGTCAACTAGAAAACAGAAATAGATTAATTACAATGTATTCATTCCGAAATAGCTAGATTATGTTCATTTAAAAGTAGCTGACAAAAGATAGAGAAAAAGTGTGTTCTTCAAATCGTGAAATCGAAAAAGCAGACAAGTTGAACTGAAAGGTCGATACCAAAACTAGAAGAAAATGGTTCTTCGTTGTACTTCTATATATGAAATTGGATTCAGTAAAAAAAGTTAGGCCAAGAAATTAAAATCTTTAAGAAAGTGGAGTTCTGCAAAAAGCAGACAGGTCTAGATGGTTTTTAATTTATTTTTTGAACATTGAAAACATATACTTGAATTTTTGTAATTACTACATCATCACGAACGATGGAAACATCAAAAGGAGAACAAACAAAGAAATAGGGGAGGAACTAAAAGGAGACACGGTGTTGACACTGATAAAACAAAGACATGTATGGAGAAGGGAGGAAGGAGAAACAACAAAACATATAATGAGGTGGAGAAGAGTGGGAAGACACATGGATGGAGGAGGTGACGAGGGACCTGGAGAGAGTAGGAGTAAAGAAATGGAGAGAGGACACAGGAAACAGAAGGAAATTGAGAGGAATTGTAAAGAGGATAAGTAAATGAAAGGAAAATAGGAACTAATCCATCCGAAAAAGCATTTATAAACCTCTACTAGAGGTGGCAAAACTCAAGACCTGAGTACAAGCGTGAACATACATACTTATCTATATCCTTCATCCTTTTTACTTCCCCCCTGTCTTTTCTATCCCTCTTCCTTTTTTCATAATTTTCCTAATCCTGTACCTTTGTGCCCCTTCTCCCTTTTACTGTTCACTTACTTTCCTATATTTTTCATCCTACTTGTTCTACTACCCATTTCCTTCTCACTTTTCTCCTCTTACCTTTCAAACATATCCTTCCTTCTTTACTCCCATGTGAGGTCTTCATTGATGTATGTCTTTGTCTCCGTTTTTATCTATCAGCTTCTGCTTGTCCTCCTTCCTTTTCATTTTTAATAACACCTTTTTCACCCCCACCTCTGGGACTGCATCTATCCCCCCATACACCTCAACCATTCTCCTCCCTCATTTTCTTGTACCACCATGATTGTCTCCCTCAGTTCCTCATTATTTTTTATCAACAATGTGTGAAAATTCATTAAAACTTTAAAGAAAAATTTAATGAAATATAGATTTTAATTAACTTTGCAAATAAAAATGGAGTAAAGCTTTGCAACAAATAATAAAGAAACTCAATGAAACTTGATAGTTTTAATATAAGATAACTTCTTCAGAATTCAATGAAACTCTGTAATATTCACGAAAATTTCATGAAATTATTTGTAGATATTGTTAAATTTATCACAGTTCCCATGCAATTTAATTACATTTTAATCAAAATTCCATAAAATTAATAAAAATGTAATCAGCTTTATTAACATTTTACAAAATTTCGCAAAATTTAATTGAAATATAAAATTAGGATTAACAATCATTTAATATTTTCATCAAAAATGATCAAAATTAATCGAAATTGCGATTAAATTTTGTCAAGATTCAGCAAAATACTCTCTTCAAAGGTCATATATTTATTAAAAAAAAATTGAAATCTGGTAAAAAAAGGATAGAAATTAATAAAAATTCAATGAAATTCCATAAAAAAATTATATACATTTAAGAAACATTTTTAAAAATCATTAAATCAAGAAAATTTTTCAATTTTTTTGTTTATTATTAAAAAATTGCTTTATAAAAATCTGCTGAAATTTAATTAATTTAGCTAAAATCCAATAAAATTTTATAGATATTCAAAGATATATTACAAAATGACCTGAAAAGTAGCAAAAATTTTGTGAAATTTAATGGAGTTTAATGAAAATAAAATCCATTGAAGAACAGCAACATTTTAATGAAAGTTTATTGAATTTAATAAAAATCAACAGAACTTTCAACAAAATTCAATTTAAAAAATCTGAAATTTATTCATGTTATATGTTAAAATTATGAACATTATGTCAGATAATAAATATGTTAAAATTTAATGAAACTGACTAAAATCTAAAATTTTAAAAAATAATAGGAAAATTCAATAAAAAAAACGCTTCAATAAAATTCTAATGAATTTCTGAAAATTAAACAGTGTTATCTTAACTAAAATTAAATAAATTTTGAAGAAAAATAAAACAATGTTTTCATTAATTTTGATCGAAATTTGATTGAAATTAAAACAATCAGACAAATTCTGAAGCACACTTTTTAAAATGACAATGTTTTTAATTTTTTAAAACCTTAAAATCAACTTTAAGGTACAATTCATCCTCAATGACTATGAAAAATTCTTGAATATTATTGATAATTTTGGATATTTTTCTCAAAAATTCGACGATTTCTTGAAAATCTGGAAATTTTGTTTTAATATTATTATATTCATTTTAAAGTATTGAAGATTCTTGAAAATACTTAAAAAAAATTGAAAATTATTGTTAATTTCTTAAAAAAAAATTAAAAGTGATTGCATATTCTTGTACATTTAAGAAATTCTTCAAAAAAATGTCCTAAAAATAGTAAAAATCTTAATTTTTTACAATGAATATTGAAGAGTTTTGTATGACTCTTTAAAAAACAGAAAAATCTTGATAAGTGTAATGAAGAAATGATTTTTTTTTACTTTGAGTAAGTTTTATTTGCAGTAAATCACCGTTAAATTACATGTGAAATTCACAAAGTGATTCTGGCGAATATGCTCGTCAATATAAATATACGAAAAAGCAAATATATAACAATATACAATATAAATAAAAAATGTAAAAATATAAAAATTCAAAAATGTAAAAATATAAGAGTACAAAAGCATAAATGCCTAAAAGTACAAAAGCACAACAATATATAATAATACTGTTTACTGTTATTTAAAATATGTTTGTCAGATTTTTGCTACTTTGATGTTATTTCGATGCTATTTTAGAACTATTTTGCTGTGTTTGATAATTGAAAGAGTCAGAAGTAAACAGGTTCAAGTGAAATTTTATTTAAACTGAGTTAACTGAAAAACTTGGCCCTAAGAATTCTGATTTTTGTTATGATAAAGAGTTAATTTCTTGTTCCTAGTATTCTGAGGGACAGGAAATTAACTTAATTCTCTTTACCACCAACAAGTTCTGCAATTCTAAGAGTCAAGTTATGCAGTTAACTTAGTTTAAGTAAAATTTCACTTGAATCCTTTTACTTCTAATCCCTCAATTTATTTTGCTTAACTATCCTGATCTTATCAATAATAATAATCAATATGACTCATTGTTAAAGCTTCGAATTTCTACAAAAAAACAAGAACTTTAAATTTGTATTTAAAGTCTTATAGGTAATATTTTTTTATTAACAGAAATAATGATAATTCGGATAACACCACTGGCTTTGACAGTTACAACATGGAGCCTGGAGGAATGTCTCATGTGTTTGTTAATCCTCTGAGAGACGCCAACTTTCCAACATTAGGAAGTTCAAATGACAATCCACAAGTTAGTGCTGGAACATCCAGGGCCAGTGTTACTTTCACATCCAAATTTACTCCCAAATTTAGCGGTGATGAATTTCCATCATTAGGTAAGATTCTTCTGATGCAAAAGCATATTTCTTGTCTAATAATTTTATAATTAAGGTGGCGCACTTAAATCAGAAAATATCAATAAAACTAAGAAAGACGATTTCCCCACTTTGGGTGGTAATGGTAGCTCAAGAAATATCACAGTAACCAAAACATCTGCCAGTGTTTCTGGTGCAGTATCATCAGCTGGACTTCAACGGAATGCCCAGAACTTCCCCAGCTTGAATGAAACCACAAGCACTGTCAAAGTTACACTAAAGTATGTATATTATCAGTCTTTTGCATAAACTAGATAAATCTACAAGATATTAAATGATTATCTTTTATCTTAACTAAGATGATATTTTACCAATTTATTTAAATTTCGTTGAAGATGATTAAAAATCTATGAAGGTTGATGAAATATCTAAACAACAAAATTTGATGAATTTTGAAAAAAATTGTTGAAGTTTCATTAAATATTTGTTGAGAATTATTAAATTTTTAAGAAAATTCATTGAATTCGACAAAACGTTAATGTGTTTTACCAAAATTTAATTGGATTTCACAAAAATAATTGAAACTTGATGAGTTTTTTATTGATTTTAAGTATTTTTTTGTAAACTTTGGCAAATTCTTCATTTTTGGGGTTTTATTAAAATTTTGAGAAATTTCATGGATTTTGATCAGAACATGTAAAATCTTTATAAAATATCTTCGATTTTTCTAATAGATTCAATAAAATTTCATAAATGTTGTGAAATTTCAACAATATTCAAAGCATTTTTGAACAAATTTAATCAGATTTTAATAGTTTTATTAAAAAAAAAAATGCAAATTTCCACAAAATTCAATGATTTCTTTGATTTTTTACAAAAATATAATCAAAATTAAATAAATACTGTGTAATTCAATAAAATTTACAATAAAATAAGAAACAGCATTTATTCTTTTAAATAAATGCTCAATTTTCACAAAAATTTAACAAAATTCTTGCGGAATTTAATTATGTTTAATAAAATTCAATTATTCATTATCGTATACAATATTATTTTTTGAAAAAATCATTGTTTTTCTTTTGTAAATTCAATAAAATTTCAAAAATTACTAAAAGATTGTTTGAGTTTTATTGAATTATAGTAAAAAAAAAAGTCTTTAAAATTGAAAAAAAAAAAGATTTTGCAATGATTTTTATTGTTTGTTGTTGCTTTTAAACAAATATTAATTTGGAAACTTTTCTAAATAAATGTCATTACATTTAATCGTTTTTACAGTCGCTATTTATAGATATTATTATGATTTTTATTCTTTTTCTTGATTTTTAACATGTTCTCCAATAAATTTTAATGATTGTAATGATTTTCCAATGATTTTTCTATGATTTTCATTAGTTTTAGTTAATATTCACCAATTTTTTCAATAACAATTTAAAAAAATTCAATAGTTTTTTTTTTTTTTTTTTCATCCATTTCTTGCGACTGAAATTCATAATTATTCAATGATTTTCTACTATATGGAATGATTTTTGATTATTTTTCATATATTTCTTACATTTATTTTCACATATAACGATACGTAATAATTTTTCTGCAAATTTTAAAGATTCACGATTTTTCAATGATTTTCTTTTGTTAATTTTCAACAATTTCTCAATAAATTTGAATGGTTTTATTATTTTTTAAATGTTTTTTCAGCAATTTTCTATTTTGATTTTTTCTTAAATCAAATAAAATGTATATTATTTTTAGTAATATTGAAGAATTTTCATCAAAATGAATGAAATGTCCTCAAAATTACATGAACTTCCAGTCAAATTCGGTGAAATGAGAATTTAGTGAAATTAAAAAATAAATTAATTTAAAAAAATTACTAAAAAGGAAAATTGATATTGGATAAACCTAATTTAATTTTAACTGAAACTTGCATCAAAAATTGTTGAAATTTCTTTTTTTGTGAGAAATTTATTGAATTTTTAGAAACCATTTGAATTAAATAAAATTATACTATTGAAGAGAGAAAAAACCAGTAAAACAACAGTGAAAATTGAGTGAATTTTGAACATTTATATTTTTGGTGTCCCGTTAATCAATCTTTATAATCAAAATGTGTTCATCGACTTTGACAAAGTTAAGGTTATCCAAAATTCATCTAGATAATTTTGGAATATCTATCATCTTAATCTAGATAATCATATATAAGATATTTTTGAGTTATCTTATCAAGATAAAATCAATTTATCTTTGCACAACACTGTATGTATATTATATACTTTTATTATATCAAATCTAAATGTTTATTTTGAACCAAATGAGATTTATATTCTAATTTGTTTTAAGCCAAGATAGACAACAAAATTCTGGTCCAAATGTGTCAATATCTGTGAATCATAAGGCAAATGGTGCTGTAACTACACACATAGCAACTAATCCAACTGCAAGTGTCCAAGTTCGTCCCAAAACTATGGAAGCATTCCCTGCATTGAGTTCCCAATCTTCGCCTACTGTGCCTGTCAAGAAGTGGGTCCAAACCAAACCCAAAAAGCAAGAACAAAAGCCTAGACTAGAAGCGCAACCATCTATACCATCAAATAATTTAAATGACTTCCCTACCCTTAAAAACGTGGATCAATCCAAGAGGACATCCAGTGTAACAATACCAGTAAAAAGTTGGGGGGCTAATAATGAAAGTGTCATTCATACGCGACCATCAAGCACTATAGTGACTACTAAATCGATTAACACTAACAATAATAATAAAATTGATAATTCTAAAAAGGAGATAAAGGGCAAGAAAAAAGAAATGAAAATTGTCGACAGCACTCCGATTGAAATTGTTGAAACAAAAAGCAAAGGTAAGGGCAAGAAAAAATGTAAATTAATAGATGGTGTAGCCATGCAAAGTGCTTCAACTTCAAACGTTGAAAGCTTACACAGAAGCGTGAATATTATTACCCAAGACACATTAAATGGATTAGCAAAGAAAACTTCGTCGGTCAGAATAGGTTTACAATACAATGAAAATAAAATGAATGGTAATGGAGATGATTTTCCGAGTTTAGGAGGAAAAGCCCCACCTGGAATCACTGTCAGACCCCCGCCAGGTTTCAATTTCCAATCCAAGAACGACTTAACTTTCACCAATAGCAGTGGGCAATCTTACCCAATTTTACCGGCCCACACCTACTGCCAACCTCCAAACTTTTCAAACCGAAATGCCAACCTCATCCAAAATTTCCTAACAGTTCTAAAAACACCAGAAGCCATTAATGAATTCAAATCCTACTCTGACCTCTTTCGACATGGTAGGTATCCTGCTGATAAATATTACGAACATTGCAAAAGTGTGCTTGCAAATTCATTTGAGAAAGTGTTTCCTGAACTTCTTGTCTTATTACCAAACATTGAAAAACAGCAGGAGCTGTTTAAAGTGCATAAGAGGAAATCAAATGCTAAAGGACTTGACGAGTGTGCAACGTGCAAACAGGTTATATATGAGCGGGAACTCAAACAACACCTTAATAACCATTACATGGAAAATCACTTTCCATCGCTGGGACAATCACCTGAAACTAATAATGTATGGAAAAAATAAAATCAATCTACTGTCAATTACGAGACTTGGCTAAATCCTATTTTGGTACTGAAATTATTTATATTCTACTTTAAATAAAGCAATAATATTTACCAAATTAGGTTAGGGCTTTATTTAGTTATTTATTGAAGCCTCAAGATTTTTTTGATGTAAGCATTTACCAAATGTATGCAAATATTTTGGGATCGGAAAATTTTATATATTTCATTTTACGTAATTAAAATCTAAAAACTTTTTGATAACATTAAAAAATTTATACAAATTTTTCAAAAGAATAGGTTCTTAAATCTATTTTTCTAATTAATTTTTTATAAACTATACAGCTTTCAACTGAATTTATTTTCTTTTTTTTTTTTCTCACCGACTTGCTGTGTTAGTTATTTTATTGTTTGAGCTTAATGTTACCACAAGGGCCAATTTCCTCATTTCTTTAAGTTTATTTATAAAAAAAATCTATTTAGTTCAGAAACTAATTTTTAATACATTAATATTTATTTTAATATTAAGAAACTGAGTGTTGGTTTTTTGTTTGTTTATGGAGAATTCGGAAACAAAAATGTAAGCGTAATGAAGTTTTACGTGTGTTAAAATTGTATATATACATATGATTTTTTAAAGTTTAAAATGTTACAAAAAAAAAGAAGAATGCAAATTGTTATTGATATATTTGTAATTAGTATCGATATATTTTCTATGAATAAAGAAAAAATGCGAGAAGTATTTCTATGAAGGGTTCATAATACAAACTAAATTTCTTGTGTGTTGACTTTAATAAAATTTAGAAAGTTTGTGTACAAAAAGGAGTAGAGAATCAGGTATTTGAGTTTGAGTAACATGGTTCTTACTAGACTTGCTGTTATTCTAATGTATAAACTATGGCGTCAGAGATAAATAGAAAACTAATATTTTTATTGAGTAAAACAAATGCCAAATCTAATGGTCTAAAGTAATTTTTCTGAAAATGCGCAAAAGTATATCTTCTGCTTCAGAACCAAATTTTTTTTTCCAAAAATTGTAGTTTATTTTAAATATTAATTAAACAGCATTTAAACATCAACAGGGCGGATTTTGGAACCAAATTAACGTCAAGGCGAGTTTTGGAAGGAACCGACTTCAATGGGGTGGGTTTTGGTACGAAAAAAACTTTTTACATTGTACTATATTTATTTTTACTCTTTATAAAATAAATGGTACAATATTAAATAACTAGGTTAAAAAAAAATTAATATGAACAAACAAAACAAGAAAGTAAAAATTGAATTTGCAGTGGCATTTCTTTGTTGACCGACTCAACAATTACTTCTGCACATAGAATGTCTTCCTCTCTAAGATAATTAAAATTGATATTTGGATTATCAGCATTCTCTAACAATAATTTCGTCCTCCGAGTCACAATTTTCTAAAAACATATTTTTATCATGTTCAGTGGTCAAAATCACCTCATCAGTATCAGCGGTAGAAGTGCTGCATGGGTATTGGTCACGGTCATCCATACAGGTCTAGCAACAATGGTGGTAGGGACTGGCCCGCTTATTGTCCAAATTTTTAATTCCGATTTACCCCATTGGCTTCTCACCTAGTCATGCTGTTTATTTTGTACGATCACGGTGAGGAGCCAATAGGGAGCGTCGTACAAAACACCAGCGATCCTTGTGGCGGAATTAAAAATTTGGACTCCAAGGGTGCAAGTCCCCACCATTGAAATTCGACTTCGTTTCCAGACTTGTATACATGACCGTGGTCTTGATGCTCTTCAAACAATTTCTCATCTTCCAGTATTTTGTCAATATCTTTCAGGTTGTTGTTAACTACTTCTTGAGCATTTATGTTATTAATATTATTGGTGTTACTAATGGGTCTGTGGAGTTGGTAAAAAAACTTCTGATTCCGGATAATTTTAGTTGACAACTCCAGAAAAATTAAATATTAAGAAATTTTATGTGCATTCAATAAATAAAAAATATATATAGAAAAACCATCGAAATTGAGTCCAAATTCTAGTTTAAGGGTAAGTCAAAATTTGTTCTCTATTGAAAACAGAATACTACAGAAAAAACTACAGATTTAATAAATTAATTTGCCTATAAGTTGTTATTATTTGTAGATAGCCCTGTTTATTTACTGTCGAATGCTATAACGGACTACTTCGCAAATTTTAATTCTATATAACTTTAATATGGAGTCGGAGTCGATACATTTTTTCCGACTCCACTTCCCTAGTTGCTAATGTGTATAGGGACCACGATATTTCTATTTTTGCCGAGAAATAACGCCATGCCACAAAATTTTGAAAAATTTATTACTTATATGAAGAAGCAGTAACACCTCATTGTGAGGCATTTGTAAATGATTAGATATACAAAAAACCCAACCATAATAAAACTAGAATTCTTAAAAAAACAGGTATAAGAATTATTTCCCAGTTTTATTAATTGCTCAATAAGTACTCCATTAAATTAATTATTAAATCATCATAAATATCTTTTTCTACAACCACCATGAAAGTGACGACTTTACGCTAGCCAAACAGTGCGTAAAGTAACTGTTTTACGCACTAGTGCAGTGTTTGTAAACAAGTGACGCTTATGGCAACGTCAATTTACGTTAACTAGTGCAATTGAGCATGGCATATTTTTATGTAAAATGTAACCACAAAACATAAATAATACAATGAAATGTCAAATTTAAATTTTTCAAGATGAAACCTAAGAACAAAATAAATAAATATACATACTTTTTATTACATTTTATTAATTATTTTGGTTGTAGGAAAAATATTGTATGCAACACGTGTGCAAAGTCGGAGTTTTTTTTCGATCGTAAGAATTGCCAAATATTACATTCCCCTTTACAAAAAATTAGTTATATAAGAATTTTTTTGTTAGTTTAAAGACAGTTTAGATCGAGCCATTTTGGAGTCAAGTAGTTTGTTTTTTAGGTCGAGGAGTTTGTTTTAAATCCATGAGTTAAGTTGTTGATGTAGTAATTAGTAAAAAAGAAAGTATGGTTCTCATGAAAATTTTTGACCTCTAGATTTTTGCGGATATATCCATTTTGAGGTCCTGAACCTAAAAAGTGGTTTTTAGAATGATGTCTGTTTGTCTGTGTCCACTCTAGCGTCTAAAAGATTTAAGCAATCAGCTTGAAATTGTATATATAAGCTTTTGACATTAATTGCGAGAGCCCAGTTTATTTTGGTTGAAGTATTTTAACCGAAAGTGGTAGTTTACCTGAAGACATCTTCAGTTTTTTGCAAAAATCTCGTTTATTTTTTAATGAAGCCGCTTCGAAACCGACTTAAAAACAGAATTGGATTATTTCCCACGAATAAGGATCAGATATGTTGATGATATTTTTGCTGTTTTCAACATAAATAAAATGTCAATAAATTATTTTGTAAATATTCTGAATTTCCATCCGTCAATTTCACTCACGAAGAAGAGATCAATATGGTGCTTCCAACTTTAGATATAGTAATAAGAAATAGAAATTAAATAGCAATATACTACTAAAGAAATGAACAGACTGCTATATGACTCTTTCAATCCTTTTAGTCATAAATTAGCAGCTTTTAATTTTCTAATTATTAGAATATTATGTTTTCCTTTGTCGAAAAACGGTTTAATAGTGAATTAAAAATTATAATAAACACTGCAATTAATTAGAAATTGATACTATTCAAATATTGTCGATAACATATTGAGAAAAAGGAAATTTAAACTAAACTTACAAAATTCTACCACACTAATAGCGTTTTCGATTGGTACGATCCGAGCTGCTCGGAGCAGATCC
>JARJED010233326.1:0-12420 GCA_030264515.1 Sepedophilus sp. GC000190 | reverse complement strand
TCCGCCTTTTGGAGTGATTTCTCACTCCAAGGACAAGAGGGTGCCCTTACTCTTGTCAGCTCATCCACCCGAAGCTGTTGGCTGGCAAGAGGAGATTACTTATTCCGGCAATCATTCGGTTACTTTCACTGTGTACTATTTAATTGTATTATTGGCAGATGGATTGAAAATGGTTTTTATCATAAGCATCCTGTTAGTTCTATTTAGTCTCTTCGCCGTGTTTGTGGTAGAGAATTAAGTAAATGCGCAAAGAGATTGATTGATCTTCTCTGACATCATTAAAAGAGTTAAAAAAATGTAATATTTCGGTGCAAAGAAAAGTTAAATCGGATAATTCGTTCGTGACATAAATAGTATAAAATTATTGTATATTATCAGATAATTTTGGCTCTCCCGAACGAATCATCTGATTTTACTTTTCTTTGTGCAGAATGAGTAGATCTTTCATGCTCTTTAATTTGATTGATCATAAAGTAAGGACAAAAATGTAAAAAATTGTATAACTTTCCAGCGAATTTTTATATTTTTTATAATTTTTGTATAAGCTACAAATATTTTCAAGTAATTTTAATAAATCTCACTGTATTTTTGTTTACTGAAAGGGTTTCCAATGAATTTTATTGATTTTAAATTTTTTAAGAATAAATATAATATTTAAAAAAAGTGTTGATTTTTCATGATATTTTGTGTTTTTTGGCAAATTATTAATGAATTTAAGAAATTTTCATAATTTACATAGTTTTCAATGATTGATGTGTATTTTTCTTAAAATTTTCAATTGTTTTTGATCATTTTTCACTGAATTTCAAAAATATTAATAAAATTTCGATAATATATCATTTAATTAATTGATATTTCAAGAAAAAATTAACGAAATTCATTGATTTCGTTAAAAATATGTACGAGTTCTAACTATTGATAGTAAAATTTCGTGAAAATTTCTTCATAGAAATTTTTAAAGGTTCTTTGCGAATGCTAATAGAATTAAGTGAAATGTTAACAAATTTTGATGAAATTTTATAGAATTTATTGAACTTTTATATAAGCTTGAGTAAATGTTATTGTATTTTCTAAAATTTAACTAATTTTGTCAAAATATTGGTGTTTTGTATGATTTTTCAACTAAATTGAAAAATAATTTAATGAATTTTCATTAAAACAATGAAATTATAGTCAATTTGAAGAAAGTATCATTAAATATTGACAAAATAATTTCACGAATGTTTCAAATTTTGACCTTATCATACGATAGTAACAGTTTTCGTAAAAAAATAGTTATTTGTTTACCGAGTGGAGAAAGTGCATATTTGCCGCACGCGGGGTGGAGACACAACCACCCCGAGTGAGGCAAATGCACTTGAGCACGAGGTAAACACACTATTTTTTCTACAGACGTTAAAAATTAATGTTTAAACGATTTTTGGTAAAATAATTTTAATCGTATAAATAAATCAAGTTTTGATTTGCTTGTCAGTTTGACAACCGAGTGTAACATTGTCATATACATTTAAAAAATTTATAATACATTTGCCTTGGATTGAAAAGTGTTTGTTCACGCTGCTATGGCAGCGTGCGCGAAAACTACTTTCGCGCACGCTGCCATGGAGACGTTATGAAAACAGCAACCTTCAGCACGTACGAGCTCTGCGGAAACCAATATCACACTTGATTTTTTTAACGTCTGTAGAAAAATACATTTTTAACAATTCTTCAAAATTCGACATTCTAGATTTTTTTTAATGATTTGTGTCAATTTATGAAAGTTAATGGAAAATCTTAAAAATGCGAATTTTCTTACTATCAAAAAACAGTTTTGTTCTGAAATTACAATTTTGACAGATGAAATGTCATTTTGACAGATAAAATTACAATTTTTATTAGTGAAATTATATTTTTGACAAATAAATGCAGTTTTGTCCGAACAAATTACATTTTGACAATTCTATTTACTTTTTGAGAGCTGAAATGACAGTGCAAATAAAAACAGTTAGGATGTAATAGGCAAAAAAAATTAAAAGCATTTTTTTTACATTATGACAATTAGTAAATGTTATAAAAAGTTAATTTTTAATATTTAAAAAAAATTACGATTTTCAAAAAATTGCTAAAAATAGAAATAATTTTCAAAATTTTGGAAACTATTTTTTATCAATATTACTAGCTATTCAACTTCATATTGCAATAAAATCTAAATCAAAATTTTCAAAATTGTAATTTTGACACTAGTAAATGAGATGAAAAGTCCATCTTTAATATTTAAAAAAATGTCGATTTTCAAAAAATTACTAAAAATAGAAATAATTTAAAAAAATTTGAAAACTAGTTTTTATCAATACGACTGGCTATTCTACTTCATATTGCACTAAAATCTGAATCAAAATTTTTTAAATTGTAATTTTGACAGCAGTAAATATGTTAAAAAGTTCATTTCTAATATTTAAAAAAATTTAGACTTTCAAAAAAATACTAAAAATTTCAAAATTAATTTTTATCAATATTACTGGCTGTTCAACTTCATATTGCCCTAAAATCTGAATCAAAATTTTGCGATGCTCTGGACACATTTTGACTAAAAATGTGTGAATGTATGTATCTAGCATTCAATAAATAGCGTAAAATCTCGGCATTTTCTTCTTTTCTTCAAACAATAATTGGAATCTTGAAAAATTTAATTCTAGCATCAAACTAGGCGAAAATGTTTCTATCCCCAGCAAGGGCAATTTTTTTAACTTGATGGCAGATTTAAAATTGTGCACAATATTAAGGTTTCAAAAATAAATCATAGCTGGCGCTTTCAAGCATTCCTACAAAATGCATTAATTAAAAAACATAGCAGCACGAATTTTTAAAATCCGTTCAACTCAATCTTATAATCATTTTAAATTCACCGAGAAATTTATTCGCGCCCGGCGTTTAATCGCACGCGCGCTGCATAGACAAGTGAAATTTCTCGGTGAATTTAAAATGGTCATAACTTTTGATTGAATCGACGAAATTTAAATTTTTTTGCTGCTATTATCTTTGTAATGAATTATATTTTGTACTAATACTTCACAGCACCAACTATGATTTATTTTACCATCAAGCTCATCAGCGAAAAATTTTCTGCATACACGCGACTTTCTTAGACTTTTTCACACACAAAAACTTAATGCAGCTTCAAATAAGATATTACATCTGGTTATCAAAAACAAAAAAATATCTGAGCTCCCACAAAAATGTTCATAACACTTTCTGTTTTCTGCGTTTTCTTGTAACAAATGCTAAGTGGCCGTCAAATCGGTCGCAGCAGTACTCAGACACGTGATCTCTTAAAACACCTACCGAAATTGGGATATAAAACTGTTGTTTTCTTGCGTTTTTTATGTTCATATGTTAACATTAGGGTTTCTGGTTCGGATATATCCTTACAGCAAAACCATGGTTTTCTGAGCAAAACACAGAAACCATCAAACGATAACAAATTTCGGTTTGAACTAAAAAAAAAAAAAAAAAAACAGAATTTCTTGAAAATCATTGCAATTTTTTTTTTTTTTGTAGGCCTTTGTAGCCTAAAAAAATCTGTCGTTTTGACAGGATGCAGTTTTTCTATGTATTTCGATAGCTAAGCAGAATTTTCAATCTAGAAAACATTCTGACGCGTGAGTTGTCAGTAAATCACGTTTTTGTATCAAAATCAGAATTTCAAACTCATGCGTTAGAATGTTTTTAAAATTGAAAATTCGGTTTCAGCACATCGAAATACATAGGAAAAACTGCCGCCTCCCGTCAAAAGGACTGATTTTTTTTGTAGGCCTGTGTTATTGATATGTAAGTGAAAAAATTAGTATTATTATTGGTATTACAATTATAATAAATATTATTAAAAAAAAAAACATTTTTTAAAATCGTAGAAATTTCCAAAATAATTTAGAGTTTTTTATCTATTTCTTTAAAAATGTTGATTTATTATAACTATAATGTGTTTACATAGTCTAATAAAATAATTGAAAATATTGAGAATCTTCTGTAATTCTTGAAAATAAAAATGGAAAAACGCTATAATTTTTTTGTACATTTTATAAAATAAAAATTAAGGACATTTTAGGTAACAATTTATGAAAATCATAACAAGTATTTTTATGTATTTTTTAGGTGTTTATTAAATATTTTTCAAAATCACAGAATATTTTTGAAACTAATTTACATTATAAAAAGCATTATTTTGGAAAAATAACAAAAACTTAAAAAAACTGCAGCAAATTGTTGAAAATGTCTTTAATTGGTTTAAAATTTTCTAAAATTCTTGAAAAAATTACGGAAATAATTTTTTTTTGTAATTTATACTTTTCCTTATTTTTTTAAAATAACTCAAAATTTAAAAATAATACGAAAGCTATTGAAAATTTATTATTGAATTTAAAAAAAGTTGCTTTTTAGAAAAAAAAGCGAATTGATTTTAAAAACGCAGAAAATTCTTTATTTCTTCAAAATTAAAAATCTCTCGAAATTCTTGGTTTTCAATATATCAGAAGTTTTTGGAAAAATACTCCAAAATTCTTGTTCATTAATCGCAAAACATTTTAGAAACTATTTTAGACAAATTTTTTTGTACTCATAGAAATTGCAGAACATTTCTTTAATTTTCTCAATTCTTGAAGAAAAATATCAGAATTGTTGGAAATTGCAAGAAAATGTAAAAAAAATCACTTTTTTTTAAATTATTGAAAATTAATTTTAGTTTTTTTTAATTATAGGTATATGTACATAAGGAAGAGTTCTTAAAAAAGAAACCGCGGTTTTTAATTCTCAAAATGCGAAACCGCGGTTTTTGAAAGTGTTCGAATTTTTAGAAACCCTAGTTGACACGTACATTAAAATTTTGGGATTTTGAACTGAAGAATATGGTCCAGCACCAGCTCCACACACCTGTGTCAAAATTGTAAGAATAAGAAATAAATAACTATTGGAATTGGAATACTTTCTCTATCAAGGTGAACTAATAAGATGTATTTTTTTAAGAAAATATGCAAAATTTAAAGCAAATTGGTCAGTTTTTTCGAAATTTTTGTAGAAATTTGAAGAATTTTGAAATTCTTGAGAAAAGAATATATTTTTATAAATAAATATATGAATGGTAGCTCACTTATAAAAGATAAGCTGCAACAGCTCGAGCCATTAGTCTTTATATGTAATCATTTTGTTGGTAGCACTTGTTGAAAAATGGTGCCAATTAGAACTTAGGAATACAATCAAAATCTAATTTATTCTACATATTCTGACAATTTGGGAAAACCCATAAAAATCTACATGACTACTCATTTGAATTAACCATTTCAAGGAATAAATAATTTATCACACCCATGACTAATTTCTTGAACAATAATTCACATCGGATTTGTTAACAGTAGAACATTGAAAAGTTATAATACCCAATTAAAAATTAAAGACAATTTGGGCCCGCTATCCTCGTTAAAATAATGGGCCTTATTTACGATGGTCCTCCTTTATTTTTTGCAAGTCACCTTCTGGTGCATCTCGAAGGAATAAATCCGATCGACACGGCATCTGCACGCGCCCATAGGTAGGTATCACCTGCTGTTCGCACATCCAGGAAGGACGTATATACATACTTGCAGCACCTGCCTCTGATTCGGGAGCAGCTGCGGCTTGTGCCGCGGACAGATTTCAGCACCTGGACCCGAAAAAGCGCCGACAAAAAATCTACTTGTGCCCACAGCTGACATACAAATCTATTATCTCATACGTAACACCTCAGGGTATTGCACGGTTATGATAAAAAGTTAGATGTTAGGGGGTTGAGCGTGCACAATCTAAGATGCAAGAGAAGAGCAAGAGCAGATGCATATTTGGGTTTTGACCTTTTTTTATATAAATTTAAACAGTTTACAAGAGCTTTTGTGCTTCTGGATGTGAGGGTGGTTGAGTTAGCACCAGAACCAACCCTCGCTTGTTCTGAATCAATAACCACATCAATATTTCATGTAGACTTCGCAGAGCGAATTCTGACAGACGTGCATTGAACAAAATTGTGCCCAATCCGTTCGGGAATCGTCCTAAAACTATAGAGTAATTTGTACTTAGTTCTTCGTGTGCCTATTTAACTTTTATTTCCAGGAAATTGTCCGAAATCTACTATATGAACTATTCTCATTAATACTGCACATTCATTTGTCAAAATTGCGCTGATGATTATACTAGAATGGATAGTTTATGTTCTAGTTTTGATCCGATAAACACAATGTATTACACGTATGCAAATTTAACCTAATTAGTTTAGAATCAGTTCAATTTATAGTTTTAGAATATTATTTTAGGTGCTTTACAAATTGTTATTATCACCCTGCGCAATATAGGTTGATGAAGCATAACTTAATCAAACATGTTTTTTTAAAACAACATTTGAGGTGCTCATAAGTATGTAGTGTCATTAAAGATTATAAAGTGGGCGTGGCTACAGCTAAAGAGGCGGGTCCTTTTTTTCTACAATGAACTTGATTTCCCCCTTGCAAATAAAGGTGACGTGCTCGAGTTCAAACATAAAATCAATAGAGACATGAGCACTCGAGAACTTTAAAGGTTATAAAACAATATCTAATAAACTAGATTGTACGGTATTCCATATTTTTAAATATACTTTGAATATGAATTTCGTCCAGCTAGAATTTTAGCACGAGTGAATGGCCCCTTCAAAAATATTAACTTTTCATCGGGTTTTTTTTTTCGTAGGAAGCTTATTTTTCGAGATATTTATTTCGATGTCTTCACTTAATTAATTTTCGTTGATTGCAGCGCTATCTACAAAGATTCTAAATTTTGTTTTCGATTAAATACTTTATAGTTTTTGTCGTAGAATTTGAATCTGCAATAAAAAAAATGAGTTCCCATTGAAGATTTTAAAGGAACCCCGTTCCCATCAAAAATACTAACTTTTCATCCGCGACATTTTTTTATAGGATGTTTATTTTTCGAGATACTTTAATGTTTTCTGTTAAAAGGACCACCATGGTCTAACTCAAAAATGAAAAAAAGTTATTTGGATCACTATGCTTGTGAGCACCTCAATTATAATACAATAAAACAAAAGTATGTCACCCATTCTATGTCACCCATTCTCACTATCTGTGGTAAGTTTTAACTCAAGTTGTATTTGCTACTTAAACTTGGAGAATGACGTGGGATTTCCAATTGGTGATTTTGAGAAGTGCGACGACATCCTATTGACGTGTAACTTTGTGCAAAGTCGCGCAACAATGACGGGAATGAACGATGAAACTTTATGCACCTACACATTTCTGATCGAAACAACTTTTACTTGAAATTTAACCATTAGTTGTCAACATAAAATTTAAAACGATGATCAAGTCGGAGGTACAAGTTAGTTTTAAACTATGCATATAATATAATAAGCTGAGAAATTTTATATAATGTTTAGAATAAGTTATTTTATTTATTTTCTAGGAAACAAATTTTTCGTAGGATGATTGAAGATATGTTTTTGCATTATTAATAAAACAAACACATTTTCCAACAAAATACAACATTTGTTTCCATTTGGAATTTGAATATGGCGGGTTGTATTTACCTACTTATTCACTGTAACCAAATATAGTACAGTTCACATCACAAATTCTTTGTGGATAACGCTAAATGAATTGTCTATTAAATCATTGTTTGTCGAGTATGACATCAAATAATGGTACATGTAAAGTAAAAAAGTAGATCAGGCAACACTGTACGGAATGATGTGGAATTTATTTATATCGATATTTATTAGTAGTTTACGATAAGAGTATGATATTACGATACGAAAAGGAAGGTTTGTCAAACGAGCCCGTAGAACGAGTTTGATAAACCATCGAGTATTGTAATAAGAGGTTACGATACTTGTATCGTACAATGTTTTACCTACAATATAAATTAATAATGTACTTAATTTTAAAAAAATGTGACGATTTGATAATGTCAGGCATGACGTATAATAAATGAATCAATGAAACGCAAACATTTCAATCGCGAATTGTTATGACAGCTCATTACCGCACTAGGGCGGTAAAGTAATTCATTACTTAACTCATGTCAATGTCATAATTAATAGAAAATCGGCTCCATGCATATGATCTTAGTGATCCATAACATAAGTGTGCGAAGTTTGAGTTCTCTAAGTCATTTAGGTACATCTGAAGAGTTCGGAAAGACGTAGGAAATTATACAATTGTACAGATTATCGATGATAAAATAAATAAGCAATTGAATTATATATGTTCGTCATATTTACGTGTATATTGTAAACGAAAGATTCCACGAAATTTCACTAAAATTTAAAAAGGGGCATTCAAAAGAGACACCCTGTACAATAATATCAAGATTATTTTCTCTTAATTTATTGTTTTATTAATTGTTAAAACTTGAAATTAAATTCGATAATTATATTATAGGATATTTTTTTAAATTTTAATTTGCGTAATAAATTTGTAATAATAGCTTCGCTATAAAAACTTGATTACATTTTTAACTTTATTACTAGTTCACAGTATTTTCATTATCCTCGACAGTATAATGGAAATGGCGTGTATTAAAAGTGTTAACTTATTTTTATTAAATTATTCCATAACTAGCAGGTGGTATACAATATTGTATGATTAATATAAAAACTATTTATTTAATATATCCGGAACCTTCTTTAATTAAAATGATTCAATATTTTTGCTGGAACCAAAAATTATATTTGCTTTTAAACACATTTCAGTGATTCATTTTTCGAATATTTAGCAAAATCGCAATAAAAAATGCTTCATCACATGTGCAATCTAATCGTGATGACTCGTACTGGTTCTGAATAATTTTCGCAGAAACAAATTGCAACGTGTGCCGAATGTACACACTCATTCATGTATTCTCGTAAAATCAAATTAGTTCAAAGTTCCCCATATCCGGTTACGTTGAGCAAATGTACACATTTAGATACGAGTGTCATTCGTCCCTTTCACATTCCCGTTTGCGTTATTAATTAATGGGTGCTTACAATTTATCTAGTGCAAAATAGAGCTAACAAAGTGGGAACCCACCGACGAAAACCTAAATAATTCATGTTAAGGGGTGCTAGATCTAGTTTTCTTTTTTTGTGCATTCCCATAGTGGCATTCCCAAATGGGACCATGGGAAACGAATTTCGCCCAATCCACACAAACACAAGCACCGGTTTGATCAGATACAAGTCAACCCCCTTTTTTATATAAAAATTGGGCCGTTACATTTTATAAATGAGGTTTTCTCTCAATTTTTGTGAGCAATGTGTGCTATGCGGAGAAGTCAATAAACTCGGTAGAATTTGTACTTGTTTGATGTGGAAGACTCATCTCGCTCCGGATTGTTCTAAAAACAATAAATGAAAGTTTCGTAATTGTCGTTTACTCAACCGGAACACGTAGGAAGAATGCTGCATCTATGAATGAATCAATATTATAAAACAATTGAATTACACGGGATACGGTAAAAACGGACATTGTTGCATTGTCAACACGCCGCTTTTCGTTTTGCAGCAATTTTCCGCGAAAATAACATTAATTGTATTTTCGAGTGTTCGCAGATAAATTAAATATTTCTCTTTTTCAAGTTATTCATTCTTGAAACGTGCTGGTTACATTGTTGATCAATGCTGGGGCCATTTTCCATCCGAATTAACATTCTTAGGCGGTCAGAGTACGAAAACATGGTATTATAATCTTGTAAACAAAACTAAAGCATAAACAAGCATCCTCATTGGATATTATAACATGTTTAGTGAACACCCACCAGACTGGTCTTTGGAGTGATAGCCGTTTACCAGCATCCAATCACTGTATCAATACACGAAACCGGTTCCACGTTTTTTGATTGTAAACTATAATGAATACATCGGAAATTTTTCGAATTGTTAACCATTATATGATTTAATCATCTCGCAATTCTGCATATTTTCACCACAAGAAAAAAATACTGTTCAATTTGGTATACTTATTATTGCAAGTATTACTATATACTTATACAGTGCACGCCGTTTATTAGAATTACAAATATTGTTTGTTTATTAATTATTAGTCAGACGTGTACGACCACGTAGGAAAAAATATCTTTTATACTTAGTAATCGTATTTTCAGTCGATGTAATTCATTTTTAAGACGATTTTTTAATACATATTTTATTTTTCCCAAAATTAAATTTGTGGCTGCCAAGAGAAGAATCCATTTTTTTTTTTAATACCAAAATAGTTGTAAAATTATAAAATAATGATTCACATTATCACAATGAATTTAAAACTGTCAATATTGTAAAAAATTGGATGATGTTTTAAAATGAGGCAATTATACATATTAATAAATGTTAAAATGCCTTTAAACCAATATAGTAGTATATTGTAAAACAAGTGCTGAAAATCGCTAATTTCGCACGCACTGTGAAGTTTGCAGCACGAGACCGAACAGCTTTTTTTTATTGTCAAATTCATAAAATCGGAAATGCTCGCACAACTTCCTACTGGCGTGTAATCAAATCATTACGCTAAACTGACAGCTTGTCATCATTTCGCACGCTCAGAGACCGATGTGCACACTCTATTGCAATGTGACATTTTCAATGACAGCAAGATTTCATAATGGTTATAGGAAAAAAATAATTGTAAAACGGCAAAACTAATTTCATAGGGTCAAACTATCATTACAGTTTTTTAGAAAAAAAAAAAAAATAAATGTAAACTTATTCATAATTTCTTTTAATTTTATTATTCAATACTTCTGAGGTTACCATAAATATCATTATAAAAATAAGATAAAAACAGTATTGAATTATCTATAAAATTTATTAATTTTAATTGTCGACAACATAATTTTACTAATCAATTTTCAAGTTATTCTTAAAAATTTATTTTCATTATCATGAAAAAATATTTTAACTGTAAAAAAATATCATGTCATTTAGATTGAAAAAAATGCCGCTTGCACTGTGTACATGTCATTTGAATAACATAAATTATTTTAACGTCAAAAGAGAAATTTTATGTATAAAAATGTTATTTCACTGTCAAAAGTGTAATTTTAACATAAAAATTAAATTTCAGCTGCCAAAACTGTCATTGCAACATCAAAAACTTCATTTCAATCATTGTCAAATTTGTCGTCTCAACTGTCAAAATATCATTTCAACATTAAGAAAATTAATTTAACATAAAATAGATTTAATGGAAATTTATTTTATTTGCTATACGTTCATTTCCGATAAATTATGTAGTGATCCATTAAATTTATTTGAAATTTCATTTAATAATATTTCATATACTGGAACTAATTGAGATAAATATTAAACAAAGTTTATACAACGAATCAATTTATTTTAATTTCAATAAAATTATTTTCTTATATGTATATTGAAAACCAATAATAATAAATTGTTTAGAGAAAATAAATTACTTAACAACAATATTATATTGCATAAAATCAATTAATAAATTATTCGATACTAATGATTTGAAAATTGATTTGCATAAATAAAATCAATGAGATTCACCTTAAATGGATACATAATTCATTGAAAACTATAAAAATTATCGAAAATTATTACAAATCTTTGAAAAAACACAATATGTACTTGTAATACGTGATAAAAAGCACCAATATTTTAAATTTCTCTTTTAATAAATGATCGCCTTTTTTTTCAGAAACTAACAGTAAAGTAGCTAAATTTTCACTTTTTATAAAAACACATTTTTTTGCAAAATTTTCTTTTATTTTTATTGAGATTTTTCATGAAACGAATATATTTTCAGATAATTAACAAACAAATATTTGGAAAGAAATATAATTTTTCTCCGATTGAAAGAAATATAGTATTTTGCTGATCGATATCAGTCAGCACAATGTCACATTTACTACCTAGGCAGGAAAGTGATCACTTTCCTGTCTAGGCAGACAAAATAAAATCGTCGAACACGTGTATTGCATCATCTCTTTTAAATTAGGTAATGTTCAACTCGGCAGTAAAATAGATTGCCAGCCTCGGATGGCTTCCTAATCTCGCTACGCTCGGCTAGAAAACACCAGCCTCGGCTGTCAATCTCCTATTTTCCTGCCTAGTTAAACAAAATATTACTCTTTTTCTAAAAAAAAAAAAAAATATGAATTTTCTCAAAATTTTCAATTTTTGTTGCAATTTTTTTAAACTCAAAAAATTAATTTGATTTTTTTTTAAATTAATCAAATTTGAGAATGATTGAAAAAACAAATAGCAATTGAATATAATTTATACAATTTAAAATTTCATTGAAAATAATAGATTAATGTTTCTATTTGGGAATTTTGACGCCATAATATGTTAGCTGACCAGTGAAGATTTACATTTATAATAATTGAATGTAGTTTCCTACAGAGAAATGAATAAAAGCAAAT
>JARJED010233131.1:0-10701 GCA_030264515.1 Sepedophilus sp. GC000190 | reverse complement strand
GAAGAAGAAGAAGATCAACCTACAGTGGTCCAACTCCAGTGTAGTGTAAAGACATTATTAGTTTTCCCGCTAATCTTGCCCTTCCCCAATATGTTCAAGCATGAACAGTTTTTATATATTATAATTATTATATTTCGATTAATAAACCTATAAGTATGTTAAATTTATAATTGCATAATTAGGTAACATATATGTTATTTGTATCAATATGAAATAATGAGCGACCCACTTACAAAAGAGTCGGTCCAAGCTGGACGTTATTGTGAAAATATAAACAATGTCCTAATATGTACCAATTAAGTTGCAGCTTCAGCATAGCGAACTTATAAATGATTGTAACTAGATTAATAGTTCACCTTTTTTATTGAAGCTCTTGCACGGTCTGCATGGGTAACGATATTAAAAGTCAGTTTATGTAGGATGTGGTTTTTATTTTCTAACATTCCTAACAATACAAAGACAAATAATTATTGTTAGTCGAAAAATTATTAGCCTTATAAAAAATATAAACTAATGATTCAAAATTTGAATCACAATTAAAATAAAAATAAGTGAGAATTTGTACTACAATAAAAACAGTAAAAAAAATAAGTTTAATAAATTAAATTGGCAATAACTGTTATTGTATATAGTTAGCTTTGTTTGTTTACCATTTACTGAAGTAATAGACATCTTATTTATCTCTATAAAATTTATACATGGAGTTGGAGTCGATTCATTTCTCCCAACTCTGACTCCGACTCCACGCCCATGATTTTTTTTTTACATATTAACTTAAAGACAGTTAAAGTAGGACTTTATTGCTCATTCACTTGAAATCATATTTCTTAATTTGCTAAGTGAATTAAAGTGTTGGGTACAATGGTTCTACTTACACATAGTTCATCAGCCTTATGTAGGACCATATTTGTAAGACAGTCTTTATGTTGCGCATTCAGTTGCTATTATACTAGAATTATATAAGGTATATATTTTGCAAACAATAATAATATTGCTAATATAAATTTATAGGTTGAAGAATATTATACTGAATTAACTAAAGTTCATAAAACGTACAGAAACATATTGCGACAAATGGCGGCAGAAAACAATCCTCGCTGCTTTACGGGCTCCATAGATGACCCTGAACCATTAAATCAACCGGCACCGCTGCAACTATGTCGGAAAGTTCTCCAAGAAATTGGTGATTTTCGTCCGGCCCTCACCATAATGATCATAATGTGCAACACGGCTTTGCTTCAACGACATTGGGATGAGATGTCGGAAATTGCCAAGTTTGATTTAACACCGACGGCGGGAACAACGCTGCGCAAAATCACACAAATGGATCTTAGCGCCAACATAGACAGTTATGAAATAGTCAGCACCGGAGCAACGAAAGAGCTGCAACTCATTACAGCATTAAATAAAATGATATCCGAGTGGGATGAAGTGAAATTCAAAACTTCAAACTTTAAAGACACAAATATAACCGTACTAACTTCGTTAGATGACATACAGGTTGTCTTAGATGATCATATAATGAAAACGTTAACAATGCGCGGCTCGGTGTTTGTAAAGCCGTATCAATTGGAAGTGAAGGCTTGGTACGTTAAGATCAATAGGATCAATAAAACCATAGATGAATGGGAGAAAGTGCAAACCCAGTACCTATACTTGCTGCCAATATTATCTTCTAAATATATAGTTGCACAAATGCCTGATGAAGGATTGCTGTTTCAAGACGTGGATTCAACATATAAAAAATACATGTCAATTATCCATAAGAATCCACGAGTTGTGGAGATAGCTGGTAGCTATGGTTTATTAGAAGCTTTGCTTGGGTGTTTTGAAATGCTTGAAAGAATCAACGATGGTGTCAAGACTTATTTGGATAAAAAGCGACTATACTTTCCACGCTTCTTTTTTCTATCGAATGGCGAGATGTTGGAGATATTGTCAGAGATTAAAGATCCGAAACGTGTGCTGCCACATTTGCGAAAATGTTTTGCTGCTATCGATAAATTGCATTTCGATTTTGAGCTACGAATACATGCCATGAGCAGTGCTGAAAAAGAAACTGTCAACTTTTTAAAACCTATTCCAACCGAAGAAGCTCACGGTAGTGTTGAAAAATGGTTGCTACATCTAGAACAGAATATGCACAGCACAATACACAATCAAATATTGTTAAGTTGCAACAATTATAATCATAAAACGGACTGGCTTTTATTGTATCCTCAACAAATCATACTTTGCGTGTCTAGCATTAATTGGACCAACAATATACACTCAGCATTAACTTTAACAGAGCCGCCATTAACGCTGCAGGAATGTGCAATTAAGGAAAACAACGAATTACAAGAAACTGTAGCACTAATTCGAAACCAAGCTAATATCCCTCAATTAACTAAAATCATGTTACAATCACTAATAATATTAAAAGTTCATACAAAAGAGATAACTGATAATTTAGTAAAGCATAATTTGCAATCAATAAATGAATTCAAATGGTTAGCACAGCTACGTTATTACTGGGAAGACAATGATTGTAAAGTACGAATGATAAACACAACTATAAACTATGCGTGCGAGTACTTGGGTAATAGCGATAGATTAGTGATAACGCCGCTAACAGAACGATGCTATAAATGTATAATCAGTGCTTATCATTGCAATTTGAATACTGTGCTTGAAGGTCCGGCCAGTACCGGTAAAACAGAAACCGTAAAAGATTTGTGCAAAGCATTAGCCATACAGTGCTTGAACTTTAATTGCTCGGACGGCTTAGACTATAAAGCCATGAGCAGATTATTTAAAGGTTTAGCTTCAACTGGAGCTTGGGCTTGCTTAGATGAATTAAATAGAATTGATGTCGATGTACTTTCGGTGATCGCACAGCAGTTGCTTTGTATACGCCTAGCTTTGAAATCGAAATCAAAAAAATTCACGCTCGAAGGCACTGAATTAATTGTAAAGAATACATGCTATATATGCATCACTATGAATCCAAACTATGCAGGTCGTAATCAATTGCCAGATAATTTAAAAGTGCTATTTCGTAATGTGGCAATGATGACGCCAGATTATAATGCGATTAGTGAAGTATCGCTCTATAGTTACGGGTATGAGAAGGCACAGGAACTAAGTCTTAAATTAGTTACTTTATTTGACTGCTGCTCAAAGCTGCTATCATTTCAAAATCATTATAATTTTAGTTTACGAGTTATGAAATATGTGCTATTAACTGCCGGTAATGCCAAGTACTATTTTCCAAACGAAAATGAAGATTCATTGCTGCTAAAAGCTGTTAAAGAAATTATTTTGCCAAAATGTTTACAACAAGACTTGAAAATGTTTGAAAGTATAGTTGTCGATTTATTCCCTAATGTGATTATTCAAGAATCTGACCATGGAAGCTTAATAACCACAATCGAAAAATGTATAAAACAAAGGGATTTGCAAGTCTGCGATATTTTTGTTCGGAAGATTATTCAGACTTACGAAACGATGATTGTGCGACATGGATTTATGTTAGTTGGTGAGACGTTTACGGGCAAAACTAGCTTGTTGAAGATACTAGCCGATGTTTTGAGTTTGTTGAAATCAGACGGCCGTAAAGTGCAATATCAATATATAAATCCAAAGAGTATTACTTTGGGGCAATTATATGGGGAATTTGATTTGGTAAATATTACAAATAAATGAATAATAATAAGAATAACAACTGTGTGTGTGATTTCAGGTTTCATATGAATGGTTCGATGGTGTTATTGCAACCAATTTCAGAAATTTCGCAATAGATCCTAGTAAAAATAGAAAATGGCTAATCTTCGACGGTCCGGTAGACACAATTTGGGTTGAAAACTTGAATACGGTGCTAGACGATAACAAAAAGCTCTGCTTAATATCTGGAGAGACTATTAGCATGAGTAATTCAATGTCTGTAATTTTTGAAGTTACGAATTTAGATCAAGCCTCACCTGCTACGGTAAATATACGTTGACTTAAAGACATTCATTATTATTAAGTTGTACTTAATAGATATGATTGAATTGCGAAAATGAATTGCTTTATTTGAATGTTTAGTTCTTAGTACAACGTACTGTATCACTAAGGATGACTCTAGTTTCGGTATCATAACCGTTTTCAAATTGAAAAAAACAAAAATTCAAATAGGGAAATTTATTTTCACAGTTCAATAAAATATACATTGACCTACAAAACAATTATTATAGGTATCTGCAATAAAATAATAGGTTTGTTTAATAAAATACTTGATTTATCACTGCCATATTTCTATTTGAGAGTCCATTCCTCAATTCGCAAGCTTTTCCGAAAGTCAACAAATTTGTTTTAAAATTTGTTGGAATAGTGATTTATCAATCTACGTTTTTATAAATTACGCTACGCAGATTGATGACTGATAATCCTGGACAGTTTGAGATTGTTGATGGAGTAGACCTAATATAACAAATCCTTTATTGGGATTTCTCTATTTACATATTCTCCTTAATGGTACTTTTATAACAAAAATCTTAAGAAGCACGCTACCTTTCCATATTCCCTCTTCTCTTCCTTTTTTCTCTCTCTCAACCCTTCACTTTATCACTCACGCTCTCTCTTATCTTACTCTCTGATTATTTTAATCGCATTCACTCCTTATCCATCCTCATTAATCCATTATATCACACCCCTTAACTCCTCCCTCACTTATCCACATTCATTAGCTAAATGTTGTATTTCCCGCACAACACATAAACAACGAATTTCTCACCCATCTAGACTTTCCTTCCCTTGTTCTCGGTTTCAAATTTCATAGACCTGTCATTTCTTATATCCGTCATTGTATCTGCTGCATCTTAACCTTCCCTGTCTCTCCTGCTTTTCCATGGGTTCTAACTTCTCTCTTAATATCCTCTCCGCTCCTCCTATCCTTCCATCACTATTATCGGCCATCCTGCCTTCAAAACCTCCCATGTTCTTTCCCAAAGCCTACACGATCCCCCCTGCCCCACGTATACCATATACCTATTCAATCTTCGCTTTTTTCCCTTAGATATCTCAAATGTTCCTCAAATCTCGCCCCACTCTCTATGATATAACCTAGATATTTCAAAACCTTGACTTGCTCACCTTCCCACACTAGATTTCTCTCCCTCCTCCTTTCTTAAAACACATCACTTCGTCTTTTCTCCATTTATTACCGTACCACTTCTTCACTCACCTTCCATAATTTTTCTCAACTCCTTAAAACTATTTGCCAATAGCAACACATCTTCCGTATATTCTAATGTCCAAAACGTTCTTCCTCCATTACCACTCTGCCAGTCTGTTCCTTTCATATGATTTCATATAATTCCGACAAATAAAGTGCTCTTAACGGGCTCCTCTGTCTTACCGCCTATATGTTCTAGATCTCTCTCCCACTTCTTCCTCTACCCTCGCCCTTTCCCATATCGTCTCATACATCCTCCATACCCATCCCATTAGTTTTTCACTAATCCCTGTTTTAAAACATTCCAACATCCTTTCTCAGAGCGCCCTATTATAGGCTGCTTTCAAATCTAAAAAAAGTTGCATACATTCCCTCTTTCTGACCTTCTACTTTGCCATTCTCACTAATTTATTAATTGGTTCCCTCACCCCGCCCCCCCTTCCTAAACGCGTTTACAATAAAAAAATCTGTAGCTCTTCTTTTGTTGTTTCTGTCACCATTTCCATAAACAACATATAGGATGCATTCATCCTTGTGATATATCTATAACTCTCTATTTCTTCTACTACCTGTCTTCTAAATCGGAACCATAACATCTTCCTTCCATTCGTCCGGAATCTCCACTTCTCCTTTCTATATCTTATTGATTAATTCCAGTAACCTCCTTTTTCCTCTTTCCGGCAACTCCTTGCATTCCTACGCTTTAATCCTATCCAAACCCGGCGCTCTCCATTCTTTCCATATCCCTGCACATCTCCTCACTGAACTGCTCGACCTTCCCTCTCCATATATCTCGCTCAAATTAATCTTCTTCTGCCATGTTTTCTTCGCAATTCTTCTCAATTTCTTTAAAATCCAATTCCCCTTCTATTTCCCTTTTTTTTCCTCTTCAAATGCTTCCACATCTCATCTCCTCTCCTGAATTCTCTAAATTCTCTCACCTTTCCATTCTTTACCTGCCATATGCCTTCTCCATTTTCTTTTTGCTTTCGTCATATTATTCTCTCCTTCTCCTCCTCTCTAATTCTACATTTTTCCATCATCTTCCTTTGAATCTCCATGCACTTCTCATCAAACCATATACTATGTGCCATCTTTATTCTCTTTCTTTTTGTCAAACATTCCTATATCCTTCTTGTAATTTCTCTCAGCGTCCCCACCCTTTCCCGTTCAGCTTCCTTAATCTTTCTTCTTATCTTTTCCATATCCTTCTCTGACCATATATATCCCTTTTTTTCCTCTCTTATACCTTCCTCTATTTCTATTTGCATTGCCAAAGGTCTATGGTCCGATATTTCCACTTCCTCCATCTCCATCTCTTTTATTTCCTCCCTATCCATACCCTTCATTATTATATAGTCTATCACCGATTTACCCTTAGTATCCACATATGTCCATTTCCCATTCCCAATACCCCTGGGTTTCGTTCAGTATGTCATGTCACACCCATTTTCTCTTACTTATTCTATCCATTTCCGTCTACTGTTTTATCCATAGATCTCCTTTTTCTGAATTCCCCCTCTTTATCCACCCCATATCTTCACATTCCAATCATCTCCCACAATTCATTTTTCCAATCCATTTCTCCAAATCCACGCACTCCAATATCCCAATCCCTCCGTCCTTCTTGTCATTTATACTGTTCCCGCAATCCAAATCCCTCTATCTGTTTTTATTTTCAACTCTTTTTTCCAATTCTTCAACTATTTGTATTCCTCTTCCTATTATTACTCAGATTATTATTCCATCTATTCTTCTTCCATTATTGTGCTTTCTTTCTGCCATCTTCATCTTTCATTCAAAATATTTCGATAGCTTCTCTCTTATCTCCCCCCAGTTCTTTTCCTCCAACCACATTTCCACCAACTCTACCACCTTCTTCTCTTCCTTTCATTTTTAAAACATTATCTGCTAATTCTCTTTTGTTAACCCCAGCTACATTCCAGAAACTCACCCTCAACTCTCTTTTTTTTAACTTTTTTCTCTATTTATTCATTTATTTTATTAAAGTCGATCTTTACTTCTTTATTTCATTTTGCCCACTCTCCCTTCCCTCTCTGCCCTATCTTCTTATGGCTTCTTCTTTTTGCAAATATCACGTTGTCATCCAGAAAATTTTTTCTTTCGCTTTCTTCTCTTACCCTTCATTATTTCCGATTTTTCATCTCTTCCCCTCATCACTAGAAGTATTTTATTTTTTGTCAAAACCACCACCTCCTTTGGCTTCGCCTCTACTTCCAATCTCTTTAACATTTTGTCCACTCTTTTTTCGTTTATCTCCGTCACTATTATGTTCCTTCTTCTGCACTTTCTTTCAATCCCATTTATTATTTCTTTTACTTCCTCCATTCTTCTGTTCATCCCTCCTCCACTGAGCTCCCCCTCCATCGCTCCGTTTCCTCCTTATTTTCAATCTTCTCCATCCATCTCACTATGATCTCGCTAAACTTTATCCTTTCTTCTATATCGCCCTCCGTTTTCTTTTCCTCTCTTCTCTAGGCTCCTCTCTTTATTTTTTCCACTAAAGCATCTACCAACGCCCTGACATTTGTTGGTTCTTTGCGTTAAACTACTGAAGCGATTTTGATGAAATTTGATATTTGGGCATTTCAATTAATATTATTGACACACTTTTAATTTCAACGCTGTAGTTTCATTTTCAAGACACTTTATAAGAAACAAAAACCAATAGATATATCTTTTAAATTACGCAATACATGTAAAATTTGATAATGCCATTTGATTAACAAATTTTTTCTTCATCTTACTTTTTGTTTTATTTTTAAAAAATTAGAGATATTAATGAACATTGATTTTGGATAGAATAACAAGCGTATATTAGCCTCGTAATCATGAATACACCTACTTATCTTATTTTAACTGCAAACCTAATATCGATGGGTTAGTATAAGAAGACACTGTAATTCCTCTGAATATCATCTATACCCAGTGCTGTTATCATTGAACAGTCTGCTTCAGGGTGCTACCTAACAAAGGCGAAATATAACATATAACTCGTTACATGATCTAGTCTGTTGATAACTCTGTCTGCATAATTCCTTTACTACAATAATATAAAAGTTCTTACTCTGTTGAGTTTTTCACAAGTCAAATCCTCTTATTACTTATTTTTATTCGTTATTTATTTCATTAAGCTTGTTATAATAATAGCTATTTATGCAACAAGTGTGCAAATCCGGAGTTGCTTTCACGAGTAAGAACGTTCTCGATTTACACATGAGTTGCATATTGTATGCATTTTCTACAATCGAAATAATTAATAAAACTTATAAAAACGTATGCATTTTTATTTATTGTGTTATTAGGTTTCATTTCGAAACATGTCAATTTGAAGTATATTATTTATGTATTGTGGTTAGATTTTATGAACACTTTACGCACTAGAACGTAAAGTGTCACATTATGCACTGTTCGGCGTGCGTGACGTCGTCACATTCATGACCATAGTAGAAAAAATATTTTTTATTGTGCATTAATTAAGAAATTTATTTTAGGTGTCACGTTGCGGGATGATTTATATGGAAGCAAACACCATAGGCTGGAAACCGTTATTAGAATCTTGGATTCCGCACCAAAATCCAGATTGGTGTGGGAACGATCACAAAAAATGTATTCTAGATTTACTAGATTGGTTAATAGATCCCAGTTTATGTTTTATCAAACAAAACTGTAAGCAGTTTTGCAATCCGAGCGAAATCAATTTGGTTAAAAATTTATATCAGTTACTGCAGATGATGCTAGATAATGCCTGCGAGCTGAGCACTAAAAAGGACGATGATTTTAAATATATGGTTGGTTGGATTGAAGCCACACTACTATTAGCAGGTTTGTTTATATCTGTTTTTGTAATTATTATTGACAGACAGAACTCTCTGACCAAATTGAATAATCATAGTTAATTTTCTTTGAGTTATTTAATGAATTTTGTTTCACAAGTTATATTCAGTGGCGGAGTAAGGATAGTTGTGGCCCCTAGATAAATTATATTTACGCTCCCAGGTAATAATAAAAAGTCTAATATATCATACGTTAGTATATAATGCAGGACTAATTTTTTTGGATTAATAATAACCAGCAATTGGGTAAGTAAATAATAAAGCCATTATGGATATTATTGCTCGTTACTCTTAAATTTATTTAATTTAGCGCTATTGATTCAATTATTTGTTTTATTTAATTATTTGTAGTTGGCAATGGATCATTAACCTTAAATTGGTAACAAATTATCCTGAACCGTCAAATGTGCCATTAAACACAAAGTATAACTTCTAAAAAGGGAACCTCAAAATGAGTAATTTTAACGTTTTGCATAACCATGAATTAATATTTGTGACGTATCACAGTGACATGCAAGTAAAGTTCAAATTTATCGATGTGCCATGATTTTAAATACTCGTATAATAGTAAATTTCTCAAAAACGCATTAATCTATGTTGCTCAAACTTGCCAAATATATTACAATTAATAATATCTTCAATTTATTTAAAATAAATATTTCTGAAAAAAAATAGACAAAATGGTAGTTCTTGCTAAAGGTAAAGTACTCAATAGCTTAAAATAATCTTAACCAAATGCTTTTCAACTGATCTTACAATCAAATAATGCCTACATGAGAATTTTGGATCAAGTATTTCGAATAGTTTTTGAGAAAATGCGGATCAAAAAACTGCCTACAAACATACATACACATACATACAGACATTTTTTTTTGCATTTTCATCAATTTCGAAAAAAAAAAATGAAATACTAGGAAAATATGTGGGCTTGGGGGACCCAAATCCTGAGCCCCAGACACATGTCTCAGTGCCTTAATAGATAATAACCACCATAGTCGATATGTCATTTTTGACAATTAAAATATCAGCTTCATCTAACATCTAGTAGAATTTTTTATAGCGAAAAGAACAATTTTATTCGTTGTTATAATCATTTTACTCTAAATTTAATTCAGATCTAATCTAATTTCATGTTAAATAAATTCATTTATTTTTAATTTCATGTTGTCAATGAATATGTGATTTTTGACAGTATAAAGCTAATTTGTAATTTTTAACAGTTCAATGTCATTTCTACTACTGAAATTTAATTTTTGACAATTGAAATTCCATTTTTGATGAGGCATTTTTTTGCTACAATGTCAATTACATTTTTGATAGATAAATGTCAATTTATATAATCAAATATATTTTTTGACAATTGAAATGTCATTAATAAATTAATAATAACCATTGAAATGCCATTTTTGTCTCGACTAAAAATGCACATTCTATTGTAAATGACCGAATTATCTTTTTTTTATGGTTGCCCCCTTTGCACAAGCCGTATCTACTGGTTTATTTATATAGCCCAGATTTATATTTTATATCGGGAATATAATGCTCAGGGTTGGGGTGTTAATGTTGATGATAATGATGAATGATTAAATGGATAGCACTATGCTATTTCCCCAGAATATTACTCCCAGGTACTCATTTTAGGCTGAG
>JARJED010233096.1:0-10440 GCA_030264515.1 Sepedophilus sp. GC000190 | reverse complement strand
ATTTTCGATTTTTTTTAAATTTAATCCTACTTTGCAATAAACAACAAAAATCACTGATTAGACTATAAAACACAAACGAATTAAAATTATTTCAAAAGAATTCTGGATAACATATCTGAATCAAGTAGTTTTAAGACAAAATTGTTGAAACTGCAAACTTTTGTTTCTATATCTAATTGTAATACATATGGCAAGTTTGATAAAAAAAATATTGAGCCGTTTTTGCGATACGTATGATAATGTCATGTGGATGGCCACAACAGATTTTTTTAAATCACTTTATGGAAAAATATTAATATGTAGTTTTCTTTTCAGTTTTTTTTATTCTCTCGATTTTTGTTGAGAATTTTTTTTAGAATATCTAGAAACATTATTTTTCAAAATTTCGTGATTTTATGAAAATTTTTAGAAATTTTTGAAAATAAATAGTTAAAAAAATCGCGCTTGAATTATTTGAAAATTTATTCATCAAAAATATTTTATTCTTTCTAGTTTTTTTAATGTTAAAAATCATTTGACTCTTGATTTTATTTTAAAAAAAATTAAGTAATTCTTTTTATTTTTTCTTTCAAAACTATTTTTTTTATTGTGGAATTATTGGATTTCTTTTTCTTTTTCTTTCGATTTTCGTTTTTTTTTTAACTTTAAAATACACTTTTTTTTTATTTTGTACATTAGTTTATTTTAAAATCTTTGTTTACTAAAATTTCTTTTGTTAAAATAAAAAAAATAAAAAAATGAAAACCCTAAAAATTAAAAAAAAAATTGTTTTTAATTATTTTAATACGATTTCACAGATATTTTGAAATGTCCTATGCTTAAAGAAAACATGGTAAAAACATAATTCGTCATATACGATCGCGGACCGCAAATACGGGTTGGCCAGTCCCGTATTAGACCAAAGTTTGAATAAAAAAAAAATGAAATTACAATTTTGGTAGCAATAAATATAAATGAAATGTCAATTTCTTATGATAATTTGTGTTATATAAAAATCGTAGTTATATTGAGTTTAAGGTTGGAGTTACTGCCCACCCACCCATTGCTTGCGCTCTTATAAATTTACCTAATCTGTTTTCAACAAATTCAGTCTAAAATTTAATAATACATAGGGAGTACCTTATTAGGATCTTCAAAATGACAAATTTTAATTTGTAATATAATTTAAAGTAAAAAAAAAACGTTATCTGTAAGATAACGAAAATTTAAATCACGATAAAAAACTTTGAAGTATTTTCATATTTTATCATCGAGATTAGAAATAGGTTGGGAATTCTCAGAAAATAATCTCCGCTCTTCGGAAAGTAATGATATCAAAATGAATCATACAAATTGAAAAGCAATGTGTGTACGTATGTGTGTCACACCGAGGATGACTAAATTTATTTATGACACCGATTTTCTCAATAAAATAGATATAATAATTAGTATATTAATCATTGCACACATTAATTGAAGTTAAATGTTGCTTGGAATGTAATAATTATTATTATGATTACAAATCATATTGTTGCGAAGTAATGAATAATATTTTTAACTACACATATTGAAACATTCATAGAAATGTCAAGATATTATTTTTTGTTGTCTTCTTTTTCTCTTTTTTTATGGTGGCTGCTCCCCTTGCACAAACCATACCTACTGGTTTATTTATATAGCCCAGATTTATATTTTTATATCCTGGAATATAATGCTCAGGGTTGGGGGTGTTAATGTTATGGATAATGATGAATAAATTGATAGCACTATGCTATTTCCACAGAATGTTACACCCAGGTACTCATTTTAGACTGAGTGAACCTGTAGCCCCACTCCTTTTAAAAAGGCAGACTGATAAATGTCTGTCCCTGGAATCGAATCGTAGTCAATGATTGGTTGGATATAGAGAGATGTCGTTGTTTCAGTAAGCCCAAATGATTATCCGTAAACATTGAAAATGCATTATTGGGATTTTAGTATGATTCAATGCTCAATTAGAATACTTTGAACTTTAATGGTGCAATATCTTAAGTTCACACATTAATCTAAACTTAATTCAATAGCCGGTGTGGCATGTAGCCTGTTGTTTAGATTAATGTGAAATTAAATTGTTTTTATATAGATAAACGTATTCGTAGGGTCGTTTCTTGTGTTATGTTGTGATAAGTAAGTCGCATTATATAAAATTGACTATAATTAAGTTATAGTTATTTGTAGATATTATTATTATTTAATAATTTTACAATGACAATTATCACATTAACATCTGACTAAAAAAGTAAACAAACAAAATTAAAATATTTCTATCAAATCCTCGATATACACAAGTCGTAAAAACGATGACGCAATCGAGTTTAAATATTGAACTACACATACACAAATGAATTATTTAAATATTGATTTAAAATATCTCTACATTACTCATTTAACAAATTAAGGAATATTTCATTAATCTTCTTGCGACAATCGCAATGGTGTCATTAATGACAATGACTCACCGCTGACGCTCAACCATAATCTTCCCCGTTTTAATGGGGATCATCATCGCAGTCGTTACTACAAAATTTCCGACAAACAAAGAGTCTTTATCGAACGACATGTTTTCATATCCATTCAAATTCGCAGTGAAAATGATTCGTCGGGATTCATTAATATCGCGGAATATTGCGGTAGAAATTTCCTCCATGTATGTATTTAAAAAATGCATATATTTTACATGAAAATATTTCAAGGTGTTCTAAATAATTTAAATTTGTGAACAATATGCGCTATGAAATTCACGAAATTTAAAAACAAAATTTTATTAAATTTTATCTAATTTTTGTAAAAATGTAAAGAATTTTGATTTGTTCTTATGAAAATTTCGACGAATTTTTGAGACAAAATTCAAAATTTTGATCAAGGATTTGGATTAATAGATGAAATTTTCAAGTAATTTTGGTGAAATTTTGATGATTTTCAATTTTTTAATTTTTGTTGGGAAATAAATAAAATGATATATATTATTTTTTAGAAATTCTGGAAGCCTTTTTCAAATTTTTTTTATTTTTTCGGTCAAAAATATTAGTTCCCTTTTAATTGTAGAGAATAATTTTTTTTTATTTTCTATAGATTTTCGTTATTTTTTCTGTAAACGTTAAAAACCCTTTTTTAATTTTGTAATTACTTGATTACAATATTTTGTTTTAAAGCTTTGTTTTCTAGAATTTCTTATTTTTTTTTTGTTTAAATTTTGAAACATTTTCAATTTTAATTATTTTAATACGATTTCAAAGACATTTTGAAATGTCATATACTTTATGCATTCTTTGTATACAGATGCGTATAGTGATGTCATGTGGATTACCACATCATATTTTTTATAATGGTTAAAGTCTCCAGCGTTTATTTCATTATTTGGTATCCCACAGGGTTCTAATATTGCACCTCTGCAATTTCTGCTCTATATTAGCAAACTTATTTCTGCGTATTTCCTAATGTCCAAGCTACATAAAAGCGCAAGTAGGCTGTTTTATACGGGCGAGAAGCTTTTCTTATTATTATTATTATTATTATTATTTATTTAAAAAAATAGTTTGTTTCATTCTTCTTACTACTATTTAGTTGTGTGAATCAATTTATTTATTTTATGCTTGTGAAATATGTTTTACAATCTTCAAATAACTATTAAGTTTCTGAAACAATTGAATTAACTAAAAATTGTTTTTTATTTGATAATTATTTATTGCTTTAAAATAGTTATTAATGTATTAGGTATGTTAGTTATATGCATAGTTTGACTAATCTTAGTAGGTATATATAACGCACCTATTCTTCACATATCTGAGTCATACGCTCTTACTCGTAAGGTATACGACTCATTTTGATAAATTAAGAGATGACTTATATGTTGAAATGCTACCAAACACCTCAATTTTTGGGCGCTTGTTGTAAAACTTTTAAACACTTACTCATTTACACAATGATTCACATCTCTTCAATTTAACAAACAAACGTTTCTAAACTATCTCGAGGGACTTATACTCTACATAAGAATTGTTTGCTTTAGTTAAACAGCAGCATCGTTTATTTTTTTAGAAAATCTTCTACTTCCTGGTCTAATCGTGCCACTTTTTTCATTATTAAGATGAGCTGAACAATTAAACGATAATAAAAAATCAAAAAGATAAAGCTAGGAAAAGCAAACATGACGTCACGACGGGGGTAAATATATAAATATTTGTGCAGACATGAGAGATGAAGATAATGTTTATTCAATTTTGAATCTTGGCGCCTATGTGGGAATCCTCTCGTAGCGAGGAATTATTAATAAAATTATAAATACCGATTTTAACTCCACGACATATACATAAATCACAATTGCCTTGAAGTTTTCGAATTGCATTCCGTGTGACTTTGGCAATTCTTCAATGATAAACCGGACGGGTCAGCCAACCTTTAGAATTTCACACTTTTTCTCAGTTTTACTGTTTCCTACTTTCTTCAAAAATTTATTTATTGCGTTTCCCAATTTAGTCTAAGGTTGTTTAAGAATACTATTTTTTTCTAAAGGTCATTAAGAATAGCGTTTGTGGTTACATGCTTGGCGAGGTCCCGGGTTAGATTCTCAATCACCAGAGCAAGATTTACCATTAGGCTGTATAGGTTGTCTAAGGGGCCTACATTTTTTTTTTACATTAATACTATAGGGAAATGTGTTACATGAACGGGCGCACAGTTTTGACGTATTTTTTTGATTTTAGACTTTTATGATAAATTTTAGATTTTTTTGAAAAATTGCACAATTTTATAGGTGGGAACTTGATTTTTAGAAGATAATAAAAATACATGTTTGTGCTGAATTCGGTCATTTGAAAAGGTCGCTCGAAAACAGATTCGGATTAAAGGATCATCTTGTGCCGAAACGTAGTAGGGCCTGATTTTCGAAGAACTTGTCGGTTACCTACCCCCTAGGCTTTAGCCTATTGAGCCTAATGCCTGATTTTGTATCAAGGAATCTGTTAAGATATTTATTAAATTAATTAACAAGAACAGTGTGCAGTGTATACATATGTGTATAAAGAGACTTTCAAGTTACGAGAAAGTGCCCGGTGCGAGTAGATCCATTCCGGATGGTAAAAATGAGAGTAATTGCATAGGAACTGGTGTAAGTAGAACCCACATGTCCTCGGAACGAAAGGAGCAAAGCCAATTTTTTTTACAGTAAAAGGCCTTGTCAACATAAGAGTTTTGAGTCACAGCGTTTGGGTATTACTCATCGCACTTATTGTTTCTGAGGGCCGTTGCCCGATGCTCCCGTGAGTCATAGGCCGTTATGGGCTGCCCCGTATCCCGGTTATGCGTCAACATATGCAAGGCCCTAATGTGCTCCCTATTTACAAACCGAAACTACACACTTCATTCACTAAAAACCCGTTCCATACAAGCAGACACACCGTCCGCACTCTTATTAGGGGCACCGATCATAATACAACTTTTGAGTCATAAACCATGTGCGCCTATAAGGGATGATTCAGAATTACTACACTACACATGATTGCATTTCAATTATACGTGACCTCATTCAAAAAGCAGACATGTATGTATGTGTATATAATGCGTAACTTAATTGGCCATTATATTCACTCTGTTTTGTAGCTACTAAATTACCAAACCATACGTTCTGATTATTGTCTCTTTATTCAATGCAATTGTGACTAATGCCTTCCTCATTACAAGCCTCGCGTATTGGATTCATTTATTTTTATTTTAAGTTATGCAGGCACATAAATTTCATAAAACAATACTACATACACTTAATTCAGCTGCGTAAAATAAAACTGCATTATTATTATTAAATAACCTCCACAATGCGTTTTAAAGAAAATGCCTGCTTAAAATACCATAACGCTATTTCTTATATTATGTACACTTTTTAAACCATTTTTTTGAGAATACTAAAAACGTACTTTAAAGCACTACACCATTTTTTGGGTTCAAAAATTACGCAGGGACAAAAAACAATTCTAAATTGATTTTCTAGAAGAAAATTGACGTTTTGAACCATCGTTGCACAAGTGGTGACCCCGACGTGGTTAAAAAAACGTTACATGTATATGTATATTGTAGATATTTTTGAACGTTTCAAAACTCATTGTTTATTATCCTTCGATTAGATTTTTTGGAAAATTTTCGCAATCTCAAAATAATAATTCGTAAAAATTAAAAGTGTAAATATATGTAAATTAAAAAAAAATCTTTAGTTTTTTACAATAAATTCTATGAATCCTTGGTTTTTGTTGAAATTTATGGAAAAGATTTAAAAGGCATTTAATTTTATGAAAAAATAGTAGGCTGTTTCTTTGGAATATTGTTGAAAATCACTTTTTTTTATAATATTTTCAAAAATTCTTTTATTTTGAAAAATTGCTAAAAAAGATTTGGCTTCTAGATTTTTTTTTTAAATAACGAATTAAAAATATTGTAATTGTTAAAAATTGTTTTTGTTTTGTTTTTGTAAATCACTTGATTTTGTTGAAAAAAAAAACCTTGTAGATTTTCATTAATTTTGCAGCGTTTTCAAAGAATTTTATAAATTCACATTGATTCTTCAACGATTTTTGAAATTTAATTAAATTTCGTTCATATTTTAAAGATTTTTACAGGAACATTTCAAAGAATTTCGTCTATTTTATAGATATTTTTTAATGAATTCAAGTTTAATGGATTTTCAACAATTTCAAAGAACTTCATAGTCTTTCAAGAATTTTTAAACGATTTAAAAAATATCAAGAATTTTGCAAAGCATCTTCAATCATTTAAAATCATTTTCGTGAATAGTAAGAACAAGTTTCATAAACCTACAATTTTTCTTGAATGTATCAATGAAGTAAATATATGTTATTAAATTTTATAAATATTCAATAACTTAATAATATTTCAAAATCAAAGAAATTGTACTAAAATTGAACTAGGAAACTTCTACTAAAATTTTTACAATTTTGTTTTCAAATTCAACAAAATATCTTTTATACTTACTGAAATTATTTGATTACTCATATGTAAATTTCAAATGTGTAAGATTCTTTAGAACATAATATGAACACATTTTTCCGTAGATTGTTCTGTATGGCTAATACATAGAACATTTTACTTATTCATAAAATGTATTTTATAAATAATACATTATTTTTATCAACCCTGGTTAGAAGTCACTAGTAAACCTGAAATCACACAATCACTATCAATGAATCATCATCAATCATGACACAATTGTATTGTTAGTGTTTTAGTAATTACGTTTTTAGTCATATTATGTTACTAAAGAATTGAGATATCGATACGTATCATTGTAAATATAGTAGATTGATAAATAATAATTTACTAAGAGCATTACAAAAAAAATCAGAATATATATCATCAGCAATAATTACTTAAGGGGACTATAGCACCTACCCTGATTTTCAAAACGTTCTCATTTCTAAACTATTCAAGATAGAGCCTTCAAATTTGCACACTGTATATTTAATATGATTATCTAGGGCCCATTGTATGCATGTTACTCTAACTTTTTCCAGAGCAGAGATATAGAAAAAATAATTAGAGATTTTCATTATTTTGAAACGCCCATACACAGGGCCCTGCGTAATCCCATTTTGTATACTTACACAAAATTTGAAGTTAATATCTCGAAAACCCTATTTTTGAAATTTTTTCTAAATAATTGCAAATTATTATCATTATAAATCTCCTGTGCGTCTCTGTTCGAACTTTGTGGTACGCACCAACACTTAGTTCGCGCTACCCTGTTATAGTCGCCTTAAGAAGAAAATAGTAACTTCAAAATTTTAACATTAAACTTTTACATATACTGACTGGCTTCTGAGCCCTCCATATGTAAAAACAGACAAACTAATTTATAAATATTTTAACTTACGCATTCAAAAACTCTACTTTATTTTACAGGGTGTCCCAATTAATATTTGGGTAATTTAACGCCGTATGTAATCGGGCACAGTGAAATTTAGATGTATAATAGTTTACGTAGTTGCCTACAGAAAAATGCAAATAAAAAATTAATGTCTCAGAGGGGACTCGAACCCCCGACCTCCAGCTTTAGCCTAGAGTAACAGCGGCTAAAGCTGGTGGTTACGGGTTCGAGTCCCCTCTGAGACATTATTTTTTTATTTGCATTTTTAATTCATTTATCTGTAGGCAACTACGTAAACTAATATACATGTAAATGAAAGTCAATTTGTTAATTTTAAAAAAAAATTATAAATGCATCATGCGAGGTTCTTATATGTTACAGCACATTACATATTTCCAATAATACTAATCAATGCGTTGACTATTATCGGCTTTGTCATATTTTGTCATGGTGTATAACTCATTTGATATAGATTATTATAATCAAGTATAATCATTTAATGATAACACCAAGTCATGTTATGTATCAAAAGTAGAAAAAAATCGGAAAAATTTATCTTGAAAATTCGAATAGGAGGAATATAAAAGTTAAAAGTATTAAAAAAAAAACTCTATAAATCTTTATTATATCTAATTAGTTGTGTAGATAGATATCAGAAATCATAGTTTATGTTATACATATTTTTAACTAATATTTGATTATTTCTCAACATTTTTTGGTTACTTTCAATGATTTCTCAATAAATTTTGATTATTGTCATCATATTTCAATGCTCCTGTCTTTTTTATCATTTGCTAATTTCGAACAAATTTTAGATTATTTTTCGGTAGTTTTCAATATTTTTTGTCTTATATTAAGTTTTTAAATCACATTTCCATTGTTTTACGTTGTGTTTTTTTACTTTTATAATTAATTCGCAAAACTGAAATTATCGTATTGTATATATATATGCGTAATTTCCCATTTCTATGTTCATGAATGAGTAAAACATATTTACGTACTACTTCTAGGTTCCTTTGTAAATTTTATCTGCTTCCCATATTAGTCATTTGTTGATTATAATAAAAGCCATTCCGTTTGCATTCCAAAACAAATCTGTTCATTTTTTAAATAGGAATTACCTTGATGAATGTGCTAGTTTTGTGGAAAATCCAATAAATTATTAGATTAAAAGAACACAATCTGCGTATATTTCAACAGGAACTGTTGACTGAGATAATCAATTTAATTTATTTCTGATGTAAATACACTAGGGAATTCTAAATAGCGAAAAACCCACAGGATTGTTTAGACTAGCGTTTCTACTTGGAACGGTTCGGGAGAAAATACTTCTAACATTATCGTTAAATAAAAAAGTTTGTTTAAAAAGTATATGTAAAATATTAAAAATAGCGTTACCGTATATAAATATTGCGTTTCCAAGCAGGCATTTTCTTCAAAACGCACTGTGGAGGCTATTTCAGATGCCCACCACTTTTCTGAATCTTTAAAAAAATCTTAATTTTTTAAAATCGTAAAAAAAAATCTTCATGTGATTTAAAAAATGTCGCACAAAAAAAATCAGGTGCTTTTCAATCATTTTTCAGACCAAATTGGAATTTTTTGAAATTAAAAAAAAAAACAAGATTGGATTTTAGTTTTTCCATAAATACTAAAAAACAAAGTTTTGAAACAAATAAACTAATTACAAAAAAATTATACGAAAAAATCAAGGTTTTCTGAAAATAGAAATTTTACAAAAAAAATCAAGCGATTTTAACAGAAATCAAAACAATCTAAAAAAAATATAAAATACATACAATGATTTTTCAAAATTAAAAAAAAAAGAAACAATCCAATATTTTAAAAATGATTCAAATAATTAAAACTATTAAAAAAACATGATTTTAACAGAAATTGAAACAAGTGAAAAGCAGCCCCATTAAACCTGTAGGATAGGGTTGTATATACATATACATAATATATAACGCAAATCCTGCAGGATTAATGAAAACCTAAGATGACAAACTTAAAAATAGACAAACTTAACAGATTTTTGATAAAATTTGTTGTTTTTTGATAAAATTTGTAAATTTTATGATAATATTATTGATTTGATATTCAAAACATTCGGAAGTTAAGCTATATCTGCTCGGGTCAATTTGTGGATGGGCGACTTTTTTTAAAATAAAATTATAAATTATTTGTAATTAAATTAATATTTAAAATGATACATTATGCAAACATATTTTCATTTAATGTCTTATTTGATGATAATAGTATTGATTTGATATTCAAAACTGACAGAAGTTAAGCTTAAAAACCCTTCAAAATTCAATTTAACAAAAATTTAATATTACTTTTCGATAAATATTTGTTTTTTACATTATCATACGATAGATAGTATGATAAGGTATTGGTTTCGTGAAAAAAAAAGTTTTTCAAAAATTGATGAAAATGCACCTTTTGGGGTCCCCTGTATGTATGTAGTATGTATGTATGTATGTATGTTGGCGTTTTTACTCTTTTCTTGAGTTTCGCCACCTCCTTTCTGAGGTTTATAAATCCTGTTT
>JARJED010233032.1:0-11190 GCA_030264515.1 Sepedophilus sp. GC000190 | reverse complement strand
TCTCTTATCATACTCTGATCATCCTCTCAATAATCCTCTCATCATCGTCTCAATAATTCTTTCTATAATCTTCTGATCATCCTCTTATCGTCTTCTCATAATTTTCTGGTTATCCTCTTAATATTCCTGTCATCATCTCAATCATTATTTCATTGATATTTTCATCATTCTTTTATCATCCTCTCATCGACCTCTCATCATACTCTGGTTATCCTTTCAATATTCCTCTTATCATCATCTCAATTATTGTTTCATTGATATTTTTACCATGCTCTTATCATCCTCTCATCGTTCTCTTATCTTACTCTGATCATCCTCTCAATAATCATCTCATCATCTCAATAATTCATTCAATAGTATTCTCCCCATGCTCTTATCATACTATCATCATTCTATGATCATTTTCTCAAGATTCCTCTCATAATTTCAATAATTCTTTCTATTATCTTCTGATCATCGTCTTATCATCTTCTCATCAATCTCTGATTATCCTCTCAATATTCCTCTCATCATTTCAATCATTATTTCATTGATATTTTCACCATTCTCTTATCATCCTCTCATCGACCTCTCATCATACTCTGAACATTCTCTCAATAATCCTCTCATCATCGTCTCAATAATTGTTTCAATAATCTTCTGATCATCCTCTTATCCTCTTCTCATAATTCTCTGGTTATCCTCTCAATATTCCTCTCATCGTCATCTCAATTATTCTTTCATTGATATGTTCACCATTTTTTTATCATCCTCTCATCGTCCTCTCGTCATACTCTGATCATCTCTCAATAATCCTCCCATCATCATCTCAATCATTATTTCAATATTATTCTCACCATCCTCTTACTAAACTCTCATCATTCTCTCAAGAATCTTCTTATCATTTCAATAATTCTTTCTATTATCTTCTAATCATCCTCTTATCATCTTCTGATCATTCTCTGGTTATCCTCTCAATATTCCTCTTAGCATCATCTCAATCATTATTTCATTGATATTTTCACCATTTTATTATCATAATCTCATCGATCTTACATCATACTCTGATCATCCTCTCAATAATCCTCTCATCATCGTCTCAATAATTATTTCCATAATCTTCTGATCGTCCTCTTCTCATCATTCTCTGGTTATCCTCTTAATAATACTCTCATCATCATCTCAATCGTTATTTCATTGATATTTTGTCATCCTCTCATTGGCCTCTCAACACACTCTGATAATCCTCTCAATAATCCTCTCATCATCGTCTCAATCATTCTTTCTATAATATTTTCATCATCCTCTTATCATCCTCTCATCGTCCTCTCATCATACTCTGATCATCCTCTCCATAATCATCTCATCATTTCAATAATTCTTTCAGTAGGATTCTCACCATGCTCTTATTATACTCTCATCATTCTCTCATCATTTTATCATGATTCCTCTCATCATCATTTCAATAATTCTTTCTATTATATTCTGATCATCCTCTTATCAATCTCCGATTATCCTCTTGATTTTCTTCTCATCATCATCTCAATCATTCTTTCTACAATATTTTTATCATCGTCTTATCATCCTCTCACTGTCCTCTCGCCATACTGTGATCATCCCGTCAATAATCCTCTCATCATCTCAGTCATTCTTTCAATAGTATTCTCACCATCCTCTTATTATACTCTCATCATTCTCTTAAGAATCTTCTCATCATTTCAATCATTCTTTCTATTATCTTATAATCATCCTCTTATCATCTTTTCATAATTCCCTGGTTATCCTTTTAATATTTCTCTCATCCTCCTCGCATTGATGTCTCATCATATTCTGATCATCCTCTCAATAATCCTCTGATCATCGTCTCAATAATTCTTTCAATAATCTTCTGATCGTCCTCTTATCATCTTCTCATCTTCTCTGGTTATCCTCACAATATTTCTCTCATCATCATCTCATTCATTCTTTCTAAAATATTTTCCCCATCTTTTCATCCTGTCATCGCTCTCTCGCCATAGAGAGGATAATCAGAGAATGATGAGAATATGATAAGAGAATAATCGGAAGGTCAATGAAATATGATCAGAGTATGACGAGAGAACGATGAGAGGATAGTGAGAAGATTATTGAAATAATTATTGAAATGATGAGAGCAAGGTGAGAGGGATAAGAGGATGGTGAAAATATTATAGAAAAAATGATTGAGATGATGATGAGAGGAATATTGATAAGATAACCAGATATTAATGAGAGGATTATAAGAGGATGATATGAGGATTATTGAAAGAATTATCGAGATGATGATGAGAGGATTGTTGAGAGGATGATCAGAGTATGATGAGAGGTCGATGAGAGGATGATGAATGGAAAGAATTATTGAAATGATAATGAGAGGAATCTTGAGAGAATGATTAGAGTATGATGCGAGTATGATAAAATGATGATGAGAATACTATTGTAAGAATTATTGAGATGATATGATTATTGAGACGACGATCAGAGTATGATAAGAGGATGACAAGAGGATGGTAAACGAATGATTGAAATGATGAGAGTACGATGAGAGTATGGTGAGAGGATGATAAGAGGATGGTGAAAATATTAATGAAAGAATAATTGAGATAATAGTGAAAATAATATTGAGAGGATAATCAGAGAATGATGAGAAAATGATAAGAGGATGATCATAAGATAATATAATAAATTATTGAAATGACAATGAGAAGAATCTTGAGAGAATGATGAGAGTATGATGCGAGTATGCTAAAAGGATGGTGAGAATACTATTGAAAGAATTATTGAGATGATGAGATGATTATTGAAAGGATGATCAGAGTATGATAAGAAGACGATGAGAGGATGGCAAGAGGATGGTGGAAGAATTATTGAAATGATGATTACTATGATGAGGGGAATATTGAGAGGATAACCAGGGAATGATGAGGAGATGATAAGAGAATGATCATAAATTTTTTGAAATAATTATTGAAATGATGAGAGGATTCTTGAGAGAAGGATGAGAGTATAATAAGAGGATACTGAGATTATTGAGAGGTTCATCAAATAATCCTCTCATCTTCTTCTCAATAATTCTTTCAATAATCTTCTGATCATAATCTTATCATCTTCTCATTATTCTCTAATTATCCTCTCTATATTTCTCTCATCATCATCTCAATTATTCTTTCTATATTTTCTCCATCCTCTTATCATCCTCTCATCATACTCTCATCATTTCAATAATTCTTTCAATAATGTTATCATCCTCTCATCGTCCTCTCGTCATAGAGATGATAATCAGAGAATTCTGAGAAGATAATAGGAGGATAATCAGAAGATCATTGAAATAACTATTGAGCCCATGATGAGAGAATTATTGAGAGGATGATCAGAGTATGAAAAGAGGACGATGACAGGATGATAAGAGGATGATGAGAAGATTATTGAAATAATTACTGAAATGATGATAGTATGGTGAGAGGATGATAAGAGGGTGGTAAAAATATTATAGAACGAATGATTGAGATGATGATGAGAGGAATATTGAGAGAATAATCAGAGATTAATGAGAAGATGATCAGAAGATAATAGAAAGAATTATTGAAATGATGATGAGAGGTATCTGGAAAGAATGATGACATTATGCGAGTCTGATAAAAGGACGATGAGAAAACTATTGAAAGAATTATTGAGATGCTGAGACGATTATTGAGAGGATGATCAGAGTATGATAAGAGGATGATGAGAGGATGACAAAAATATGGTTGAAGAATGATTGAAGTAATGAGAGTATGATAAGAGGATGGTGAAAATATTAATGAAATAATGATTGAGATGTTGATGAGTGATGATAGGAATATTGAGAGGATAATCAGAGAATGATGAGATTATAAGAGGTGGAACATAAGATTAGAGAAAGAATTATTGAAATAATGAGAGGATTCTTGAGAAAATGATGAGAGTATAATAAGAGAATGGTGAGAATACTATTGAAATAATTATTGAGATGATGATTATATGATTAGTGAGAGGATGATCAGAGTTTGATGAGAGACCGATGAAAGGATGACAAGAGAATGGTGAAAGAATGACTATGAGAGTACGATGAGAGTATGATGAGAGGATAGTGAGAATACTGTTGAAAGAATTATTGAGATGATGATCAGAGTATTATTGAGAGGATGATCAAATAATTCTCTCATCTTCTTCTCAATAATTCTTTCAATAATCTTCTGATCATCCTCTTATAATTTTCTCACAATTCTCTGTTTATCCTCTCAATTTTTCTCTCATCATAATCTCAATTATTCTTTCTATAATATTTTCACCATCATACTCGTCATCATTTCAATAATTCTTTCAATAATGTTGTCATCATTTCATCGTCCTCTCATCATAGAGAGGATAATCAGAGAATTATGAGAAGATAAGAAGATAATCAAAAGTTCATTGAAAGAATTATGAAGACGATGATGAGAGGATTATTGAGAGGACCATCAGAGTATGACGAGAGGATGATAAGAGAATTGTTAGAAGATTATTGAAATAATTATTGAAATGATGAGAGTATGGAGAGAGAATGATAAGAGGATGGTGAAAATATTATAGAAGGAATGATTGAGATGATGCTGAGAGAAATATTCAGAAAATAATCAGGGATTAATGAGAGGATGATCAGAATATAATAAAAATAATTATTGAAATGATGATGAGAGGAATTTCGAGAGAATGATGAGAGTATGATGCGAGTCTGATAAGAGAATTGTTGAAATGATGAGATGATTATTGAGAGGATGATCAGAGTATGATAAGAGGACGATGACAGGATGATAAGAGGATGGTGGAAGAATTATTGAAATTATGAGAGTATGGTGAGAAGATAATAAGAGGATAGTGAACATATTAATGAAAAAATTATTGAGATGATGATGAGTGATGAGAGGAATATTTAGAGGATAAGCAGATAATGATCAGAAGATGATAAGGGGATGATCATATGATTAGAGAAAAAATTATTGAAATGATGAGAGGATTCTAAAAGAAAATGATGATAGTATAATAAGAGGATGGTTTCAATAATTCTTTCAATATTATTCTGACCATCCTCTTATTATACTCTCATTATTCTCTCTAAAATCCTCTCATCATTTCAATAATTCTTTCTTTAATCTTATGATCATCCTCTTATCCCCTTCTCATCATTCTCTGAAGATCCTCTCAATATTCCTCTTATCACTCATCATAATCTCAATCATTCTCTTCTCTTAATATTTTCATCGTCCTATTATCATCCTCTCACCATACTCTCATCGTACTCTCATAATTTCAATCATTCTTTCACCATCCACTTGTCATCCTCTCCTCGTCCTCTTATCATACTCTGATCATCCTCTCAATAATGCTCTCATCGTCATCTCAATAATTCTTTCAATAGTATTCTTACCGTCCTCTTATACTCTCGTCATTCTCTCAAAAATCCTCTCATCATTTCAATAATTCTTTCTCTAATATTATGATCATCCTCTTATCATCTTATCATCATTATTTGATTATTTTCTCAATATTTCTCTCATCACTCACCATTATCTCAATCATTCTTTCATTAATATTTTCAACATCCTCTTATCATCTTCTCATTATACTCTCATCGTACTCTCATCATTTCAATCATTCTTCCACCATCCTCTTGTCATCCTCTCGTCGTCCTCTTATCATACTCTGATCATCCTCTCAATTATCACCTCATCATCTCAATAATTCTTTCAATAGTATTCTTACCATCCTTTTATCATTTTATCATTATACTCGCATCATTCTCTCGAAATTCGTCTCATCATCATTTTAATAATTCTTTCTATTATCTTCTGATCATCTTCTCATTAATCCTTAATTATTCTCTCAATATTCCTCTTATCATTACCTCAATCATTCTTTCTATAATATTTTCACCATCCTCTCACCATACTCTCATCATTGCAATAATTATTTCAATAATCTTCTAACCATCCTCTCATCGTCCTCTTGTCATACTCTGATCATCCTCTCATCATTGTCTCAATAATTATTTCAATGATCTTCTGATTATCATCTTATCATCGTCTCATCATTCTCTGATTATCCTCTCTATGACGAGAGGACAATGAGAGGATGATAACATTATTGAAAGAATTATTGAAATGAAGAGATTATGATGAGCGGATAATAAGAGGATGGTGAAAATATTATAGAAAGAATAAATGAGATGATGAGAGAAATGTTGAGAGGATAATCAGATAATGATGAGAAGATGATAACAGGATGATCAGAAGATTATTGAAAGAATTATTGAGAAGAATATGAGAGGATTATTTTATCATCCTCTCTATAACCCTCTTATCATCTCAATAATTATTTCAATAGTATTCTCACCATCCTCTTATTATACTCTCATCATTCTCTCAAGAATCCTCTCATCATTTCAATAATTATTTCTATAATCTTAAGATCAATCTTATCATATTCTCATCATTCTCTGATTATCCTCTTAATATTATTCCTCTCATCATCATCTCAATCATTCTTTCATTAATATTTTCACCATCCTCTTATCATCCTCTCACCATACTGTCATCGTACTCTCAACATTTCAATCATTCTTCCATCATCCTCATGTTGCCCTCTCATCGTCCTTTGATCGTTCTCTGATCATCCTCTCAATAATCATCTCATCATCTCAATAATTCTTTCATTAGTATTCTCGCCATCCTTTTATCATATTCTCATCATTCTCTCGATATTCATCTCATCATCATTTCAATAATTCTTTCTATCATCTTCTGATCATCTTCTCATTAATCTCTGATTATTCTCTTAATATTCCTCTCATAATCATCTCAATCATTCTTTCTATAATATTTTATGAAAGAATGACTGAGGATGGTGAAATAATGATTGAAATTATGAGAGTATGATGAGAGTATGATGAGAGTATGGTGAGAGAATGATAAGAGGATCGTGAAAGTATTAATGAAAAGAATGATTGAGATGATGATGAGAGGAATATTGAGAGAATGATGAGAATATTGTTGTATAGGCATGTAATGTAGGCACCTATATATACTTGTCTCGCGCACGCCCGACGGCAGGCATCGGTCGGCTCGGCATTATGTAAATGGAGAGGAGTAGAGTAACATGTAACATGGTGCTAAGTAATAAATCCAAGTACATCCAATTATAATAGTATTTATTACAATACCCGACAATGAAATAACAAAGCTGCTAAGCCACACGACAAAGATGACAAGAGGATGATCTTATATAAGATTATAGAAAGAACTATTAAAATGATGAGAGGATTCTTGAGAGAATGATGAGAGTATAATAAGATAATGGTGACAATACCATTGAAAGAATTATTGAGATGATGATCATATAATTTTTTCATCTTCTTCTCAATAATTCTTTCAATAATCTTCTGACTATCCTCTTATCATCTTTTTATCATTCTCTAATTATCCTCTGAATATTTCTCCCATCATCAACTCAATCATTCTTTCATTAATATTTTAACCATACTCTTATCATCTTACTGTTATATATTTCAATAATTTTTTCAATAAATTTCTCACCATCCTCTTATCTATACTCTCATCATCCTCTCATCATACTCTGATCATACTCTCAATAATTCTTTCAATAATTTTCTGAACATCCTCTTATAATCTTCTTCTCATTTTCTGATCCTCGTCTCAATAATCCTCTCATCATTGTTTCAATAATTATTTTAAAAATCTTTTCATCATCCTCTTATCACCTTCTCATCACCCTTTCGTCATCCTATAACCTTCTTACCATCTTTTCATTTTATATTGTCTATCCTTCCTATTATTTCTATTGCTGAAATTTATTTCTTGTGCTTTGTATCAATTCAGTCACCGCTCACCCTGAACACTTGCAAACGCTACAAAGAAAATTCATAAAAATTCAAATCGAAACAGAACACAGAAAAAAAAAATTACAACCCTTTTTCTTTATGCTATTGTTTCAGATTCGCATCGTCTTCGTTTCCCGTCATCGCTCTGTGCGCCCGCCCCCCAAGAGGAGCCGTCCGCGCGCGTTTCGATCGAGAGGTGAGTCCTTTTATTTTTTATTTCCCTCTTGTCCTCCTCCCCACCTCCTCCCCATCATCCCCCTTTGCGCACGAAATGAAAGATTCTTTTAAATTCGCGAACGATTCGTTCGAAAAGGCAAGCTCCGAACGAAAAAAAAAAAAAGAAGAAAAATCCGTACCCGAATAGAGAGACAGAGTCGAGAGTCACAAAAAAGGGGGAAGCGTTTTTTTTCAGCTGCGGGTATTAATTAATAATCATGAGGAATAATCTGCGCGTAGCGAAACGTTGGCGTAGCCGTGTCCTCCTGGCGTCGCAAAAAGAAAAAACTAAAATAAGCAAACGAGATGTAAATTGGGGGGAAAAAATTCATTAGTTTTAATGATGTTAAGGGGAGTAGGAAAAAATAGATTGAACGAGCGCGAGTTAGTAGAGACAGAGAACGAAATAGATAAAGAAAAATAACAAGGAATACAGTATTTTCATTGAAAATAATACATTGAGGAACGTTCAGTTGAGCAGGTGAGTACGGAAATGCTATGATATCAAATGGAGCATTTGTTAATTATTCATATGTATTGTTATTTAATGAACATACGGTATGGTCCGTGGCGTAGTGGTTAAGTGCGTTGACTGCTACGCAGACTGCCCGGGTTCGATTCCCGGCGGCGGTAAAAATAATTTCTCGAATTTATTCGATCCGGTCGCCACCCTCGCTACACAAGGGCAAAACTAGCGACAAAAACTTGCCTAGAATACCTTGTGGTTCGGATTCCACGTTAAACTGTAGGTCCCGTACGCTTGTGTAGAACGGTTCGCGTACACCACATGCATACTCATAGAGATCGCTATGCCTTAAGCGGGTGGGTATGAGACACTGATGGTATGGTCCACGTGGTTTATCGACAGTTCTCTACAAGTGGAGCTTACGAGCTCAACGGAACCTTTCCCTGTGCGTTACTTTCAATAAAAGTACGGTATAATTTATATTAGATTGAGATGAATAACAACGAGATACCGAACGAAGCATTAGAAAGAACAAGAAATGAGAGATGAGAGATTTAAAAACAATCTCTGCTGATTTTAAATTGCCTCTTTTTTTGCATTTTAATTAAGAGTTCTTTTTTTTTCTTGGAAAGTAATATTATGAAAGGAAGAGACTAAATTGTGTTAACAAAAATTAACACTGCAAGGGGTAAAAAACGCATTCCTGTTAATTAAAATTAAAATAACATTTTATAATATTTTTATGAACTTCTATAATTCCTCGTATTAATATTGTGGAAGTTATTTAATTAATGGAAATTATTTTGTTGCAAATGTATGTAAAACATTCATGAAATTAATTAAAACCGACAGAGGTATTTATGTTATTAACAAATGAAAATTCGCGATTATTGTAAATGTCATCAATTATTGGTTGAACTCGTTTTCATGTGCATATTGGAAATTCAATTAATTTTAGCATCAATCATTAATTTGATTAACTCCCTAGCAATGTAGTTTTCAGATAGCGATCTAGTTTAAAAAATGATGTGGCCATCCATATGACATAATCATAAAATAATTTCTTTAAGTTGAATTGAAAACAAAAATTTTTAAACTTCAAAATTATTAAAGTTTCTAAGAATTTTTAAATAATTTATAAAAAATATTAGCAATCTTTAAAAAATAACTGAATATATTAAATATTTATTTAAATCATTGACCAAATCAGGGGAGTCAAATCACGTCGGGGTCACCAAAATATTATGAGCGCGCATTATTTTGCTGCTCTTTTCCCGTAACCTTCCGCACATCCCCACATGATATTTTAACAAAAATAACTATGTTCAGCTAGATTAGGACGTCATCCCTAATTTGTGGGTTAGCTATCTGTCATCCTAATCTTATTGATAAATAATAGCAAACTAAAATAAATTACAATGATTTTTGTGTTGAAAGGGAAATGGAAAGAAACGTAAGAATGAAAGAAATATTTTGAAAATAGGTTTAAATTTTATTTAAAATAAAGAATTTTGAATGTAGCATCGCATGTCTCTTTGTAAGCTAGGCTAGCTAACACATTTAAAAATCATAATCATCATCCAATCAACTTTTCCGTTACACTTCCACAAAACATGCAACGCACTGTCCGAAATCCATCAATCGCACATATCTCGCGAATTAATCTGCCCGGCCTGATTCACTCTACAAAAACATGCACTTAATGAGTTTAACAAGCTGACTCTTTTGCAATTCCTAACAGCAGATGTAAAGACAGCATGCAAAAAAAATAGTATTGTCCACAGTAATCAATTACACACGCCGATCCGACCGTATCGATTTTCTACACGTTACAGTTTGGTTGTAATCTCATTAAGAGCGCAATGAGTTTTATGAGCCGGTAAATTATTATGGGTTTTTAATGCGCGGCGCAGTGTTTAATGTAAATATTTATCGTATCCGTAAGAAGGTTGAGCGGAATATAGTAGACGGTTTCGTAGCAATAAATGCGTCCAGAGCTGAGTGATTTATTTCTCATAACAAGATGGGGGGAAGTGGAGTGAACGCAGTTCAGTGAGTGCTCCTTCTTTTTTATAATGACATATTGAGGATGATGCCAAGATTTCTATAATTATTTACTATTTTATGTCAATATTATTAGAAGTGTAATTTATTGGTCGTTATATTTAATTAACATGAATGCGATCAGGTAGTAGTTGCTTGTACCATAATTAATTTTTCTAGTTGTATGTTCCATGTACACAAGTAAAAAATATAGCTTAGGTGGACAAAAGCAGACGCTCTTCAGCTATCAATCTTATTTGCCCTTAACTGTTACTGCATACCTTTAGGGTAGCCGTCCACTGGCAGCCTGGCTGCGACAGCCAGGCTGCGGCAGCCAATCCGACATATGAGGCGTATTGAATGTCGCCCACTAGGCAGCAAAAAAAAAAATTGGCTGCCACAGCCTCTAGAACGTGCACGAGTGCACGGCAACCAACTGATTGCAAGCAGCCAGAGCGAAGAGACAGAATGTGTCAAATGTAATGTGGCTTCCTCCAGTTTGCGCCCGCCCACTTGTTGCCGCAGCCTTATGTACTTTGCGATCTGCTGGCTGCTATTTGGCTGCAAAATTTGG
>JARJED010232375.1:0-12143 GCA_030264515.1 Sepedophilus sp. GC000190 | reverse complement strand
TTCTTCTTGGAAATTGCAACTCTTTGGAATATGAGAAGTGGATCTACCACTACGACATTATTAATTTTAATATTGCTGCTTCGCAGAAAGCATTCTATTAATTCATGGGTTTAGTGGCCTATCCCCTTCCCTTGAGCTCACCCCCTCCAACCAGGACTTTGTATTTTCTTCAAACTTAGTTACCAAGGAACAACTAGGCACATTTTCAAAACCCCGGGATTTATTTCTCTCGATTGTTTGCGTCTAATTTGACTGTGCTATAAATACAAAATGCTTCAAGCAGCTCCAAAAAAAAGCTTTAATAGTTTTAGGAAGTTGGAAGTGTTTTTCAGTAGCTCTATAAATAGTATTAATAACAGCCATCTGTACGCTCCAAAATATCCAAAGATTTATGAGGTAATTCTAAGAATGCTTTAGGAAAAATCGAAAGATTCTAAAACTTACAAGCATCGCGAGATATCTGAAGAATCTCTAAACGAATTAAGATTGATTTTAGAATATGAGGAAGCTGATAGTATACTTTAAATATTTGTGAAATTTTTATAACAAAAATCTGCCTCCGTATCTCTCAGAAGCTTTAACTAAATTTACACGAACTATAATAATGTTTTATAGCTTTTAATTGTAAAATTTCAGTCTATTAATAAACGTCTTCCAAACATTGAATTAATATCGGAACATTGCCGAATATCTATAGCATTTGCTGAGCTATTATATTATCATTGCTCTTAGGATACATTCTTCTTCTTACGTGCTTCAATATTTTTCTATCTCAAATTGTTTATAAAATGCTTCAATTGCTTTAAAGTTAAACCAAACTTTATAATATGAAGACCCTAGAATATGTGAGATATAAATATACATTACACTTTTCACTGTAGTATATGGATTCACATATTTATGTCTTATCTTCTGGAAAAGGATCTTTGTAATTTGAAAAAATAATAAACTTTCTGAATAATTTCTTAGTTATAATTTGCACTCAACCGTCTGGCTATAAAAAATAATAGAAAATTTAAAATATAGATATAAGTGAGACAAACAACTCGTTTTATTTGTTGTAATCAAAAATACACATTCTTAAAAACCAAATTCTCTCAAAGCTCCATCCGTGTTATTGACTTCATTTGCTTCGTCAATTCATCTGACATCTTCTTTAAAGTACATTGTGTTGTGTAATATAGTCTATGTCAAGGTCAAGGTGACCAAAACTCTTATAGAATCCATGATAGACAGGAGGTATAAACTCTAAAAGTTCCATGAGGTTTGCTAACAAGATACTTGGGTTTTGGTTTTTCGGTCTACTGTGATAATATAATGATAAACCATCGCAGATCTAAAAATGTTTTTGCCCAATAGCAGAGGATCACTCTATTACAAGATTTTTGTCACTTATTTCTCTTGATTTCTAATATCCTTTTATATTTCTAAAGATCTACATTGTTAAGTTAAAAACTCAAAACAAAATGATACAAAATGGTGTGCCCAAGTAAATAAGAACTCTTTTTGGAAGTTTGACTACAAAACTATTTTTGGACACGTGTATAAGAAGAATGGATTTATTGTTTGAATTCCTTCCAAGAAGAAAGTAGTCCGAAGCCACGATGTGGTATGTAAAGCCTTCTAATATGAATGAAAATTCGGAGAAAGTTACTACTATGATGAGAACTGTCAAGCTAATGAGTGAAAATTAAATATTTCGTCCGGAGAAAAAAAGTCAGAAATTGAATTAATAAAGTGTTAGAAACTGCCACTGATAAAAAATGTAGCCAGATTTGACATAGAAACAACGTTTTTGAATGGGATACTTGAAGAAGGCGTATACTTAAAATAACCGGAAGGTTTTGAAGGCACTTGATGGAACAACCAATTCATAGGATTTATGAAGAAAACTGTTTTCCAGAACCGTGAAGCAGATCGATGTACTTTCTACCGAAAGCGCAATGTTTCAATGTTTATTTGTTGACAGTGACCAGCAAGAAATCCAATATGTTGAAAAAACTCCACAACAAGAATTTCAAATGGTTCTTCGACAATTTCCTTGTCATGAAGACAAGATGAAATAAAGATGGATCGATTATAGTTAGCCAATAAAAATATGCTGGAAATATTTTAGAATGGCTTCAAATGGAGGCATCAAATGAAATCGGAACTGCAGTTGGTTTTGAAGAAAGTGACATTTTTGTAGGTTTTATTACGTATCTTGCTCAAACAGATATTGCATAAGTAGTATATGAATCAATCAAGCCCATGTTTTGGTAGGTACATAAAGTTTAGATTTGTAGAAAGGGGAGAAAAACTGAGCATATACACCGCTGTTAACTTCATCGGTGATAAGAAGAAAATACGTTCCATATCTGGAGTCAATTCAAAGTTTCATAATTGATTTATATCATTGGTCAGTTACAAAAGGTAGTACATAGGGATCTCCACCAGTAAAGGGAATTAATCTCATGAAGCGAAGTATGAAAAAATGATTTGTCTGAAAGAATAACGATTTGAGTTTACGCAGTAAAAATAGCAAAAATCCAAAATACCATTTTAAGATTTAAACATATGGAGGTGCAACACTTTGATGATTCTAAAATATTTTTTTATTGGTGAACTGGAATTTTTTGAGGTTTTCTAATTGCAGTGACGATGCATGCCTTAAACGGAACTAGTTGGGGGCTGTTAAAATGGTTAACTCTGATTGAAGTGATGAATCCAAATAGGATTCCAATTAAATTTCTCAAATTCAAATTAATTTATTCACATAAAACCAAAGCTGCTTTATATACTTTACTTTCATTTTAATTTCAATCATAAGTTTCTTTAAATTGACAATGATTTTTATAACGAACTGCAGTGAAATTTAATTATCACAATGCAATAAAATTAAGGTGTTTATTTTAAAAACAACGCATGTCATTTTTGCCAAAAATGTAGGAGTAGAATTTATAAATTTTGAATGAGATAAATGTAACTTCTCACAAAGAATACACATTTGTCAAAATATAAACTTTAACAGAAGCAAGCAATTGCAGTTGTATTTAAATATTGAAGAATTTTTTTTTTACATAAGATGTTTTTAAAAGAAATGTTTTATTTTTATTAAAGTTGATAACAAATCTACAAGATGGAAATTTAAATAATATGCGAAAATTAATTTGATTTTTTCGTATGTCAGTAACAAAAAAATCCATTTTATAGGTAATGACAGCTTTTATTCTGTTATATGAAACTTTTTCTCTCCGTATAATAATTATTGCTAAAACAGCAACTCTTTAGTTCAACGACACAAGAGTTTATAATTTGCCCAAACTGTGCAATTTAAATTCATTCATATTATTTGCAATTTTTCTAATTTAATACAAAATGAAATGCACTGGAAATCATTTTATAACCTTCACAAAGAAATATTGCTAATAGAAAAGCCAAGGACGAACTAATAATAACGGCCGACAAATATTTCTCGGACGCTGCTAAGGGCAACGGACGAGAAGTTATTACTATTAACGTACTGTTGCACAAAAATTAATTGTAATTATAAAAAAACATATATATATAAGCAAAAATATATTAGCTATTGATATTTTTTTAATTCAAATATAAATGCGATTCCAAATTAAATTCACTCATGATTCCTTTTTGTCATGTCATTAAAATGATTCACATTGTAAATATGATAAGCTACATATTTTCAAAGAAACGAACACAGACATTACTTTTTATTTTCATTTTTGTGTAGTTTATCTTTTCTAGGTTGACAGATGGCATGGTCCTGGACATTTTTTGGTATTGTGAGTCGTGTATGCCTGAACTATTCTTGTATTTTATTTTTTAAATAATTCTCTCTACCACACAATAATTTCTGAAAATGAAACAAAAATAAATACAACTCTTACATTGATACAAAATTGAAAAGTTTCAACTAGTTTTGGTTTTTGGTCCATAATATTTGTAACCAACAGTGCTATGTTGTAAAAATTTGCAATGAGCTATGAAATTGTCGTGCTATGCCGATTTTTTATAAAATTTTGAACATAGGAATAACAGTCGGAATAAACGTGCATTGCTCGCGTAATGGAGTAGGCGTGAAGCCTCGTGCAGCGTCTTCAGACATTGTTACGATAACAATTGGGGACGCTCCACTTGGGTTTCACGATTGATTCGAGTATTATTCCTATGTTTAATATTTTCTGAAAATGTCGTATATTGGGAAGTAATACATTGTGATTCTCAAACTTTCGATTATAAATTAATTGTTTTAATATAAGCAAGAAATTTGTTAAATAATTATTAATTGTTCAACTGAAAAACTATTAAATTTTTTATTTTATAAGCCATATCCACACTTCTGCGCGAACTGTTTACGACCGTTCGCATGTGATGTGTAGATCGCTGCAACACAAAACTTTTCATTAGTAATAAAAATAGATACACTCTAGTTAAAAGATTTATTTGCCTCTATTCCTGCAAGGTTTGTTTCATTGTGTATTTTAATCGGTCATTTGAAAAATAACGTAAGTCATATTTTGAAAATTATCGCATAGATAATAATTACAATCACAATGTAATGTAGATAGCTTTAAAGGTGGGAAATAAAATAAAAGTCACATTCTAAAGTATCTCTGAAATGTTTAACAGATCTCGCTACATCTGACTATGTTCATCGTAGTAGTGTGGACACAGCTTTAATAATAATTTAAACTTGCAACTAAGTTATCATAATTTTTATTATTTAAATTTAAATAATAGATATTTCAGAAATTATTGGGTGGATTTTGATTATTTTTAATTTGATTGAGAATACCTATTATACTAAATAATCTATACTCTATAGTAGAAAGTACTTTGAGAGAAGTAAATTCTGTGTAGTATGAAACTTATTCACTCTATTATAAATATATTTTAGAAACAAAAATTGAATGTGCATGCCTCTTTTGCATCCAGTAGATATACTTATAGAATAGATATTTGTTGTGTTTTGTGTTGTTGCATTGTGTTGTTTATTGGCACCTACAGCTAACAATATAACACTTACCTTACTCACTTTAACATACTATAATATTATATTTATATGCCAATTTATGTTTATCTCATCCTTTTTCAGCGAGTGTTTGTGTTACTTTATATTCCAATTTGTTCTGGTGGCAGTTCTACTTTTTAATTGTACTTTTTTTTATAGATGAGATTATTATTAATATAGTTTATAGTCAGGAAAAAATTATATGCATTTAATCATTAATTATTTATATTTTATTAATAGGTAATAGGTTAAAGAATATATTCAGTATATTCTTAGAAATTATTTTAAATTTTATAAATTGCTTATCTTTTTCTACTAGCAGATAAGATATTTTCTATCTGTTTGATATATTTATTATAAGAACATTGGTTGTTTATGATAATGTGATTGAACTTAATTTAGTTGTCGATTCAAAAATTATATATAAATTGCTCAACATATGTTTTATCCATATTATGTCTGTCAAGTTTCTAAAAGTTCAACAAAGCTTCTGGGAAGTCTAGAAAGCTTTAAAAAGTTGCTCAAGGCTTCTGGAGTTTTCTTGCATTTTACTGACTGCTTCTAGAAACCTACAAAGTTTCCATAAGCTGAAGAAAGCTTCTGGTACTCCTAGAAAAGCTACAATATGTTTTTAAAAGTTTCACAAAGCTTCTGGAGTTTATTTGGATGTTACTGACAGCTTCTGGAACCTACAAAGTTACTAAAAGCTCAACGAAGCTTTATAATAATTCTAGAAAAGTTTCGGATTATACATTAAAGTCCCCCGAATCAGTTAGAGTTTGGTTCCATTTTACTCATACGTTCTGGAGATCTACAAAGATTTTGAAACCTCAATAAAGCTTCTGGTAATCCTAGAAAGCTTTCAGAAGTTTCACAGTGCTTATAAAAGTTCCCCGAAGCTTCTAGAGCTTGCTTGCATTTTACTCATAATTCCTGGAGTTCTAAAAATTTTTAGAAGCTCAACATAGGTTCTGCTAATCTTGAGAGCTTCTATAGAAGTTGGAAGAAATTTTAGGAAGTTTCCAAAACTTCTCAAGATTTATTGAAGCTTTTTAGAGTTATTTAAAGCCTTATGGAATTTCTTTATTCTGAAAAATTTCCAAAGCTGTTGATAACAATTTCTGAGAGTACTACAAAGTTTCTATTCTATTCCCGGAATATACATAACCTTTAGCAAGCTCATCAACAAGTGTATTTTATAAAAAAATTGTAATGTAACATATTCTTCATGTTACATATCTTTAAGCCATTTAAGAAGCTCCAGGAGTTACTCAAAGCCTATGGATGCCCTACAAAGCCTTTGACAATTCAAGAGAATTTTCGAATGTGTCTGGTTCTTCATTATTTCCGTATTTTTAATTAAAGCTTCTAAGAGTTTCAAAATGTTTCTGAAAGTTCCTAAAAGCTTCTTGCAGTTTCTATAATTTTTAGAAATTACCAAATCTTCAAGGCCACAGAAAATTCTCGAAAGTTTCTAATTGTTACAAACATTTTCAATATTTAATAAAAGCTATTTGTAACTCTATAAAGCATCTGATAGTTCTAGAAAACTTTTACTTCTAGTTTCACAAAGCATGTGGAAGCCCTACAGGTGGAAGCAAAAAAATCCCCGTGATGATTGTTGTTTCTGAATCTTCCAGAAGTTACATTAAACTTTTGTAAATTATACAAATCTTCCGGAAATCTCATTGAAAAATCTAAAACATTTCTAGTTTTTCGCAATTTTTCAATGTTTCTCGAAGAGCTATAACATATCTTTGAGCCATAATAGAACCTTTAGTGATTTTTGATGTTCTTTAAAACTTCTTGGACTTTACCAAAGCCTCTGGAAACCCTACAAAGCTTCCAGAGAAGTCTAAAACTCTGGCACTTTTTATAGGTGTAGGTTTTTAATGAAAGCTTTTAAAAGTGACCAAATATTTTCTGAAAGTTTCGCGAAGCTTCTGGTAGTTTCTAAAAACTTCCAGAAATTATATATTTTTTTAGAAATTACATAAATCTTCAAGAAGCTTACTGAAAATTCTAAAATTTTTTTGATTTTCCATTAAATTTCATTATCTAATAGATATTTTGATAAATCTATAATGCCCTTGATATTTCTAGAGAGCTTTTAAGAATTTGTTTCTCGGAACTATGTAACATATTTTGAGCTATTTTAGAACCTTTTGAAGTTTATGATGTTCTTTAATATCCTTGGAGTTTCTCAAAAACTGTGAAAATTCTATAAAGCATCTGGTAGATCCAGAAAATTAAAAAAATTGCTAGATTTTTAATTATAGCTTCTAGAAGTTACAAAAAGTTTCTGAAAGTTCCCCGAAGTTTCTTGTACATTTTAGAAGTTTTCGAAAGTCACATCAAACTTTTGGAAATTACGCAAATGTTTTGGAAACTCGTAGAAGATTGTCTAAAATTTGTGTTATGTCCTTAAAACTTCCAATATTTAATAAAACTTCTGGTAACTCTATCAAGCTTTTGGTATTTTCAAAAAGCTTTTAGGAGATGTTTCCCGAAGCGTCTGCGGATGTCTGTAGGTTTCCAGAGGTTGTATAAAATTTCAATGAGTTCATAGAAAAGTCTCAAAATTTTCAGGTTGTTTAATAAAAGTTATACTACATTTAAGAACAGCTTCTGGTAACTTTATAAAGCTTCTGGTATTTCGGGAAAGCTATTAAGAGTTTGTAAAAGTTCTAATATTTGATGAAAACTTCTGGACGCTCTATAGAACCTTTGAGACATTTATAGAAGTTTCAAAAAGTCAACCAAAAGCTTTATATTGCATTCATAAGCTTTAAGAAATTTTATAGAGTATATCAAAAATTTCCTGAACATTCTATAATCTCTCAAACTTTTATATATAATACTCTAACTATTAAAGTTTCTTGACGCTTCTGATATCCAACCAATAAGTGATTGTAGAGCCTCTAATGTCTTCCGGAAAGTTTGTAGACATTTCTAAAAGTTTATTAGAACTGCTGATGAGATTACAATATCTTAAGTGATTTTTGCTCCGTCTATAACTTGTAGAATTTTCAACTTTAATTAATGTTCAATCATTATGTAAACTGAAACGTTCTATTTAATTTAAAGATTTACATTATTGTTCGTCTAATTTTGCTAGGTGCCTGGAGGACATTCTGTCGTTCTGCGCTGTAGATTCTCCACGCGCCCAACGAAATTAGGCGGAATCTATATGATTTATTTTATTAAATCAAATTCTATTAACATATTTTATTATGTAGATTAGGTTATATTCATTAGAACTAAAACTGTTCAAAACGTAGTATTTAGGAAGTTTTTTTGTTTGTTTCTACTTTATTGAGGTATTATCTGTGTCTTTCCACATAGTTAGATCCAAACTTCACCTCTCCAAGTCCCCTTACTATTGTTGGCCTTATGGATATTGCAGTGACTAATATGATTTTTGCTTAATTCTTTCAGTGGCCCCACTTTCGCCGACAAAAATGGCGCAATTCCGCAAAGCGTCGATAGAGGAACTGCTCAAATCCAAGTACACCACTGGGCAGTGGCCCACATCCGTCATCCATATCACCGAGAACCCCATCTCCGCCGTTGTCTGTTAAGCATATAATGAAAAATCAGAACACTCGAAAGAGGCGCCGACAGCCGAACACTCTGAATACGACCAAAATTGCACAAAAAAGAACATATTAAAACACAAAATCACAAACACGAAACGAATTGAAAAGATAACACAAGGAGAGACATGGTAATAACTTCAAAAACTATACACTCATTGTAAATATATTGAATGTCTTATCTTCAAACTCTAAACTATAAGTATAATCGCAAAGTATAGACAGCAAGCACAATCGTATTCAGTGGGTTCTTATGAATAATAATGCAAAAAACTAAATAATTATATGTATATTCAAATCATAATACAATGAGGAATGATACGTACAGCGCGCTTGAGGTGTGGGCTGTATTGAAATTTATTTATGTATAACGTATAATGGTTGGGTGCTTGAAGAGTCCAAACTCATCTTATAGTTTAAGTAAAGTTGTTGTGTCCTTCTATACCTTAATTGTTTTATTAGATGACATATTTTCAGAATAACGAAGATGAAAATTGTATCCAACTTATTTTTATCTTTAATCTACGATTTTACTCTATTTTGGACAGTGCTGCGCACCAGTTTGATGTGCAACACCTCTACAGTAGACTTTGATGATGAATAGTGACTCAACTTTTAGAATGAAACATTGCTTGCGCTGCTGACTCAAACATATAGAAGCGATTGCAATTTTTAAAACCAAAACGCCAATCACTATTCATTAAACAATGCACCCAAAAAGATATACACAACAACAAAAACCACAAAAAATAAAGGCGCTTTGATTTGATTAATTTAAGCTTGTGATTTGTAAAATAATGAAACATATATATAAATATATATTAAAACAAAAAAATCTTAGAAATATAAACAAGAAAAAGATATATATATTCAGCTAAGCTTGAAATGAAGCGAAAGAGACGACGGATTATTTTGTAAAAAAATATTAACATACCTTGAAAGACACGAGTTGAGACATTTACATAATTTAAATAATAAATCCCATAAATTTCAATACAGTTTACGAAAATATTAAGTAGGAAAAAAAATAAAAACTATTTATCTTTGGATTTTTCGGCCACTGCCCTGTCAAGCACATATCTTTAGTTCTGTGTCTGAGCGTGAGCGGCGCGCGCAACTGATACCCCCACCACTTTTTTATTCTTTAATAAAAAAAAACTATTTTGAATTGCGCGCCGCCCCCACCCTAATTTTATCGAAAATAAGTAATAAACAAAAAAAATATCATACCGTTGCATCGAAAAAAATGAACACACATGCGAAAAAAAGCAGTTAGTCTTGTTAACTAGCGTACGCTTAAATAGTTGAGAAGACAAAATAAAAAAGGCCTATGTTTCAAAAAAATGTAATAATTTTATTTTTAGTTCAAAAAAGTATTATTTTAATGTTCCCCTAGTCGATATATTATTCAATATTACACTATATTTTATCATTATTATTATTATTGTTAATATGACTAGATATATTAAAAAATCGATCTAGTGTAGCCCCGCTTTACCTGTTGAAAGATAAAACTGCTAAAAAAAATACTTAAGAGAAACTAAAAAAAAAGTGCAACGTATCAATTGATTTGCGTTAACCTTTTTTTGGATTGTAGATCTATATGGTTTTTCTAGTTTTTGTACAAGTTCTGTTGATTATTTGTCGTTGTTATTTTTAATTAGATGATGATGCATTTAGTCGTTGCGTTTTTTGACTAGTATGTTTTTAACACTGTTGTGATCAACATAATATTGTGCCTAACTTTGTTAATTTTATGTTTAGCACTATAATTTTAAATAAAAATGTTCTCGAACTTTACTTATCATTTATTTTATGTTGTTCTAGATTGGTAGTTCCATGAACAATTAAGTTATTGCACAACAGCAAGATGTAGAGGGGAGATTAATAAAATGTTGCATAAATTTTGAAGGTAAATGAAAGAAAATTGATGAACATATGAATATTTATTGAATTGGAAAATAAGGTTCTTCCCAACCCGAAGATAGAGGATCAATACCGACCTCTAGCTCTATGTTAATGTAGCAATTTGCGTTGTTGCTCCTAGAATGAACACTATAGGAGACCTAATTCTATTAACGATAGCTCCTTGTTCCATCACTACCTGTACAAGTATTGCATGTCCTTCCACAGTAAACTCAAAATTTTTCATTTTCTTTGTTGACTTCATAGACACAAACAGAATTGCGACAACATTATGAAGTAATTACGATATTGTTTGTATGCCTATGATGGCCCTACACCCTCTAAACGTCCCTAATGAGAACGAACTAATGTTTGGTTTACTGAAGAGAGGGACGCAGACCTTGGTCATGGAAGTAGGTATCCTGAACACGTCATTCCAGGAGCAATAATCTCAAATCACTACATTAAATAATGAGTCTATCAACTTGATAATGCACATTGGCATACCACTAGAGTTAATGTATAGGTCCTGGAACTAACCAATGTTGATCCGCTTCCACGACTTTATCGTTTTTCAGACTTATTGCTTTTCGAACACATGCAGGATATGATGACAAAATGTTGGGCCATCTTAAGCCACATCTATTAACTTTAGACAATCTACTCATAACAATTCACATAAGCTAAGGATGAAATACCCAAAGTTACATTTAAAAAAATCTGGAATGTCTAGATTAGCTCATTTTTAAAATAAAATAAAAAAATACCATTATTTCTTGTAAAATTTTAATCTTTTTTACTACCAATAAAATACATGTTTTCTGAAATTTTCATAAAAAAATGTCTCCGTTTTCATAGTGTTACTTTACTTATGGCGTATATCATAAATCATAATATAGATTTGATAAATCATTTACGAAAATATTAATGAAGGGTAGTGCGAAAAAGATCCCTGTGGGATACCAGATAAATATTAGGTCAAATGTACTATTTGTTGAGTTGAAATCATTATTGTGTTGTTTCAAATCAGGCAAGTTCATGTAATTAAATATAAGACGTAAGTAATTATTGTCACGGTTGCCGCCAGACAGTTGCACGGCGACGACAACCAAGACCGCAGACCTAATAAATACAACAACAACATCGACAGCAAAAAAGAAGCTAACGTCAAAAAAAGAAGACCGAACTGTTCCAGAGCACCGGAGCTTCAAGAATAAACCCGATCTACTAGCGCTTCATACGCCACATCCCGACGCCATACACGACTCGCTACGAATCTCTGAAGAAAGAAAATCAAGACATTCATCGTTGTCATTAATGTATTATTTTGTTGAATAAAACCCCCATCTTTGGAGGATTTAATCAGTACCGAGAATTCATTCCGAGAGGCCGGCCCCACGAAAGATATGGTAAATTATAATCCAGGTATATGCCCCAATGACAGTCAAAGACCAAAATAAAAAACGTCCATGAAGCTGGCAGACACATTTTGGCAGAATCACCTGAAATCGCTCTCAACATTTAAGGCTATTTATAGGCTATTTATAGGCCCAAAAACCAATTTTACGGCTGCAGCCGTTGTTTTATTAATTAGGTTTTTGCCAGCTTTTCGGCATAGTTAGCAGAATCAC
>JARJED010232235.1:0-11080 GCA_030264515.1 Sepedophilus sp. GC000190 | reverse complement strand
TGACTTCAAAAGTCAAAATAGTAATTTCAAAAAATAAAAACAATGACATTTCAAACAATCAAAATAATGACTTTTCAATAAAAAAATTGACGTTTCAAACTGTCAAAACATTTTCATCAAAGTCAAATTATTGGTACTTCAAAAACAAAACAAAATGTTGACATTTCAAACTCATAATTTGACATATAAAGTACTGACGTTTCAAGAAATGAAAATATTGATATTTGAATATGTCAAAATCAATATTTCAAACTTGCAAAATATTGACATTTCAAACTGTCAAAACATAGATAATTTCGAAAGAAGAAATATTGACATTTCAGAAAGTCAAAATATTTACTTTTCAACTGACAAAATAGTCACAATTCAAAAGTCAGAATTTTGACATTTCGAAAAGTGAAAATATTGACATTTTAAAAACAAAACATTGATACTTCAAAATGTCAAAATATCGACAATCCAAATTGTCAAGTATTGATGAATCAAAAAGTCAAAATATGGACAATTCAAATTGTCAAGTACTGACGTTTCAAAAAGTCAAAATATTGATATTTCAAAATGTCAAAATATTTGAAATTTGTAAAATACTGACATATCAATTGTCAAAATATTGACATTTCAAAAAATAAAAATATTGATATTTCAAATGTCAAAATAATATTGATATTTGAATTGTCAAAATATTGATATTTCAAATGTCAAAATATTGATATTTTAAATGTCAAAATATTGACATTTAAAAGTATCAAAATCCCAAATACATATATTTGGGATTTTTTAAATGTCAGATTGATATCAGAATGTAAAAATTAAATTTTCAAAATATCATAATGTTGGGTGTAAAAATAATTTTATGTGTTTTCTCACTGCGCATTTGAAAACAGTTTAATGACATTTGACATCACAATAAGCTGTCATCGACACAATATTAAAACCAAATTTTAAGTCGTAATCTGCACAAAAAAACATTTCCTTTGGTACCCGACAAGTCATACTTTCCAGCTGTCAAAATTTAAAACTGTCCAATCACTGTCATTTAAAACTGTCAAAGTATTGACTGTCAAAATATTGTTTTCGGTATCAAACTATAAATGTAAAACTAAATTTAAAACATATATTATTTGATTTGCAACAAGTCGTATTTTCTAGCTGTCAAAATATTGAAATTTTGAACAGTCAAAATATTGACATTTCGAACTGTTAAAATATTGACATTTCAAACTGTTAAAATATTGACATTTCGAACTGTTAAAATATTGACATTTCGAAATTTCAAAATATAGATATTTCGGACTGTCAAAATATTAATATTTCGAAATTTCAAAATATAGACATTTCGAACTGTCAAAATATTGATATTTCGAAATGTCAAAATATTGACATTTCAAACTGTTTCGTAAATATATAATGTTGGGTGTCTAATTGAAAGTAATTTTATGTAGAATTTAATTAAAAAATAATTTCTACAGTTATTTGATTTTATAACGTAACATTGGCGTTTTGATATATTATAAGCTGTCAAAATTTAAACGCGTATGAAATTAACAATAGTTTTTAAATATTCATATACTACGGGAAATTTCCTTTCATTTGATACCCAACAAGCTATGGCTGTAAAATAAAATATTGCTGTCAAAATTTGTTCGATCTGTTAAAAAGATTAGAACATGTTGACAGCGATTAGAAGTTATACAAATTCAAATTTGTATATTGTATTGCTGTATTTGCATTAGTTTATGTTGTTGTTGTACATGACAAGCTACGACAGCAAAAAACAGAGTTCGCTGTCAAAATTTAACACATTTATCAAAATCAAAACGTACAGCAAACTATGATTGTAACAGAATTTAAATGGTGCTGTCAAAATATTATTCTCCTTCTAGTATGTCATGTTGGGTTAATAAAGAATGGAAATTTAAGGTACAGTAAGTTATGATTGTAGCAAATTTAAATTCTTCTGTCAAAATTTGACGTTAATCTGTCAAAATTTTACGCCAATCTGTTAAGATGTTGCATTTTTAAAGTATGTATATCATGCTGTGGAACTATTGAAAAGCAATTTTATATGCAGAAAGCTATGATTGTAGAAAATTTAAATTCAACTGTCAAAATTTAAAAGTCAAATCTGTCAAAATTTGACTGTCAAATCTGTTAAAATGTGACATTCAAATCTAGCAAAATTTTATTGTCAAATCTGTCAAAATTTGAATGTCATATCTGTCAAAATTTGACAGTCGAATCTGTCAAAATTATATATGTATTTTTTAAGTATGTCATGTTGGGCGTCTAATGAAAGGCAATTTGATGTTTAGCAAACTACGAGTGTAGCAAATTTAAATTTGACAGACATCTGTCAAAACGTTGCTTTCTTTATAAACATGTCATGTTTGGTATCAAATGAAAGGTAATTTTATGTACAGCAAGCTATGATTAAAATTGTATTGTTTTTGTGCTGTCAAAATTTGACAGTCAAATCTGTCAAAAATGTTGCATTTTTAAGTGAATCATGTTGGGTATCTAATGAAATAAACTATGCTGTCAAAATTAGACAGTAAACTCTGTTAAATTGTTATATGCTTTTTGGATGACTAACAAAAAGCAATTTTACGTACAGTCAAGCTATGTTATATATATGTCAATATTTATACAGTATAATCGCGATACCGTGAACATCGGATATAGTCAAAACCCTGTTAACGTCCAGTGTCCCATTAGCATTATATACCGTATAACGTGAACTATACGGTACTCCCGATACTTTCGTTAACGGCAACGCCCTCAGGCATTGTTTGTTTAAAGCGCGCCTAGATGGCATTACTGTGCTGTTTTTCCCCATCTCTCATTGATGTTCAAAACTCATTACCGTCAACACAACTGATTTTATTTTGTTGACAGTATCGAGACTCTACTGCAGTTTTTTATTTTTAGTATATCATGTTGGGTATCTAATGAAAGGCAATTTTATAGCCAACATGATATGACTATAAAATAATCAAACTGCGATGTCATAATTTGGCAGTTGAACTGTCAAAATATTTATTATTTTTTAAGTATATTGTGTTAGGTGTCTAATGAAAGACAATTTTACGCAAAACATTCTGAGATTTTGAACAAATTATTTGCGTTGTCATTATTTGACAGATCAAAACTGTCATTTCATGAAATTATTTTTTAAGATTATCATGTTGGGTGTGTAATGAAAAACAAGTTTACGTACAACGTTCAAAGATTATAAACAAATTAATTATGATGCCATAATTTGACAGCTCAAAACTGTTATTTTTGTTTTAAGTGTATCATGTTGGGTATCCAATGAAAGGTAATTTTCTGTACAACATGCTGTAATTATAAATAAATAAATAAATTGCAGCGTTATTATTTTAATTATTTATAAATAATTTTATGTTGGATGTTTCTAATAATGGCAATTTTATGTACAACATGATTGCCAAAATTTGCACGGAGGTAGTTTTTGCCAGTAAAAACAGATTGAGAGAATATCGAAAAACGCCCAAGGGAAAAAGGAAACAAAAAGAGTAAAAGTGGACAATTTTCTCTCAAAACCTTTTTCATTATTTACTCGAAATCTATACATGATATAAAAACATGTTTGAAATAAAAGTTGTAGCTTATATATTTCTTACAATTTTGTTTCTTATAAATTTTTTTGTAGGATAAAAATTTAACGATTTATGGAGGTTTAAGGAAAAAGTTTAAAACCCCCATAGCTCCGCCATTTTGGATCATAGAGAAAAGTAAAAAAAAAGTAAATTGTTGGAAATTATGTCGTCTACAACTTTATTAGAATACATTTTTTTGTTTAGACACATTGGTTTTAAGTAAACCGGCATAGATCGTTACATTTTTATAGTACGAAAAAGTTTGTAAGAAAGAAAATTGTAAGAATTTTACAAACTACAACTTTTATCTGGAACATTTTTTGATATCATGCATAGATTTCGTGTAAATAAGGAAAAAACTTTTGGGAGACAATTGTCCAACCCCCTTCACCCCTCTTGCATCATGCAAGTTGCATGTGTCTGATATTGTCTCAATCGCTTTATATTTCCAAAAACATCTTCATACAATGTTTGCAAGCACGTTTGTCCCTTTTCCTTGGACTAGTTACGAAGAAGAAGAAGAAGAAATATTAGACATAATAAAACTGTAGAAATATAGATTTTTCAAAAGTGTATCATGTTGGGTGTCTAATGAAAGGCAATTTAACACGCCATGCGATAACGCTGATGAATTTGCGTTTTAAAATCGTCGATATATGAAAAACACGATTGCGTTTCGCGAGGCGTAAATTTTGAAAAGTTGTGCAAACGCGCCGCGTCCTTGACCTCCGGGGCGCGCGCGCGCTCGCAACTCCCACCCCCGAGGGGGTGGGGGGAGCGGGGAGCGTCCGCCTCTTTCGCCTACTCCCGGTTGCGACGAACGCAGAGCCGCTAGAACAGACGGGGCAGGGAAACGACAACGAGATGAGAGCGCCGCCGTGCGACGACCGTAATTTTTCGTTCCGTTCGAGTTGTACTGTGCGGCAACGCCGCGCGTTCCCAACAATAGTACACGCACGGAAGCGCCGAGCGGAGCGGCAACGCCGCGCCCGGCCAGTCTGGCAGCTCGCAGCGACGGTGCAACTGCGAGGCTTCCCCGGCGCGTTGAAAGGAAATATGAAAAAATCGATTTTTCCGAGAGAGCCTCGATTTCGTTTTCATCTTATCTAACTTTAAATTGACTCTTACTTGTGTGGGATGGTCGGGCTGCTCACTACTACATACCTGTAAATAAAAAGAAAATTCGAGATTAATTATTAATTCATAGATTTTATTTATTTTTGTATAAAAAAACGCATTTATTATAAATAACACTTTTGTTATTAACAATATAAAATTTTATTTTATAATAAATCTTATAGAGAATTAAATTATAGACAATAAAGTACTTATTGCATTTTGTTGTAAAATGCATAATAAGCGAGCTAAAGCGTAAAATGTAAATAGTTCATTTTACTTAGCACAGAAAAAGTATAATAAAAAAATGCTAGGAAATTAAATTTTCTACAATAAAGTTTATATTGGATTTAATCGAAATGTGCGTAATTATAGCGAGCGAAGCGAGGCAAACTATGAAATTTAGGCTTTTATACGCAAATAAATGGTTTATTTTTCGAAATATATTTTTTATCAAGCACATAACTGATTTTATTAGAAATTAAATTTTGCACATAAAAAGTCCATATTCGATTTTATTCAAATCTGCATATTAATAGCGAGTAAAGCGAGATACATTATGAAATTAATACTATTTTGTGCAAATAAATGCGTTATTTAAAAAAATTAAATTAAACTATGTACAAAAAAGTTTATATTGGATTTTATTGTTATGTAGTTAGCTAGTAATTTTTAATTTTTTGCAAATAATTAGTTTAATTTTAAAAATATTGAAAAATTCCAAATAAAACATTTTTTTATAAATTAAATTTTGCACAATAAGTTCATAATAAATTTTATTGTAATGTGGATTGTTAACAAGCAAAGCGAGCGAAATCGTAAAATTAATGCTTTTTGTGTAAATATAAGCTTTATTTGACAAAATATAAAAAAATATCAGATAGAAAATTTTGTTGGAAATTAAATTTTGCACAATAAGTTCAAAATCGATTTTATTGCAATGTGCAGAGTTAAGAAGCAAAGCGAGCCAAAGCGTAAAATTATTTTGGTGCTGATAAATGGTTTATATTACGAAATATATCATATAAAAGATTTTGTTAGAAATTAAATTTTACACAATAAAGTACATATTCGATTTTATTGTAATATACATCGTAAGCGAGTAAAGTAAGCTACACTATTAAATTAATTGTTTATATAAATAATTTATTAATTATTTAAAATATTGGCATTTTATGTAAAAAATTAATTTGTTGCAAATTAAATTCTGCACTGGAAAGCATTAATGTTTTATTATCATAATATGCTCGGTTAGTGAGTAAAGCGAGCAAAATAATAACATTATATAAATAATTCATTTGTTTCTGAAAATGCACATTATGCAAATTAACAATTTAATAGAGAATAAAAAAATCTGCACAATAATTTTATATCCGTTTTACCAGAAATATGCATGGGTAGCGAGCGAAGCGAGCTAGAGTATGAATAAATGGTTTATTTTTCAAAATAAGGGCTTTTGTCAAATAAATAATTTTGTAGGAAATTAAATTCTGCCAAATTAGAGTCGATTTCAGTGTAATGTGTATAGTTAACGAGCGAAGCGAGATAAATGATAAAATTAATGCTTTTACGCAAACAAATGCTTTATTTATAAAAATAGCATTTTTTTTCTAATAAACAATTTTGTAGAAAATTAAATTCCGCACCAAAAAGTCCATACAGCGTTTTTTGTATCTCGTATATTTTACGAATTAAGTGAGCAAGATTGTACAAACAGCACTTCTTTTGAAAATAACTCGCTTATTATAAAAAATGCATATTTTGCAAATAAATTATTTCATAGAGAATTAAATTTAATTTAACAGAAATATGCATACATAAGTAGCTAGTGTAGCGAGCTATATTATGAAATTAAAGCTTTCTTTTTATAAATAAATAGTTTATTTATCAAAATATGAATTTTTGTCAAATAAATGATTTTGTAGGAAATAAAATTCTGCACACTAAAGTTCATATCTGATCTAATTGTAATATGCATAATTACGGAGCAAAACGAGCTACACTATGAAATTAATGCTAATAATGCAAATAGATGATTTATTTTCTAAAATATAATTTTTTTACAAATAATTAATGTTGTAGGAAATTAAATTCTGCACAATAAAATGCCCATTTAATGGGCAAAGCGAGCTACACTAAGAAATCAATGCTTTTTATATAAATAAATGGTTTAGTTTTCAAAACCTTGATTTTTTTTAAATAAATTATTTTGTAGGGAAACTAGTAATTAGCGAGCGAAGCGAACCTAACAATAAAATTAACGCTTTTTAAACAAACAAATGCTTTATTTATAAAAATAGCGATATATTTGTAATAAACAATTTTGCATAAAATTAAATTCAGCACCAAAAAGTCCTTACGGTTTTTTTTTGTATCTCACATATTTTAAGTATTAAGCGAGCAACATTACACAAACGGCGCTTATTTTTCGTTCTTAGTTCATATATTTAAAAAATAAGAATTTTAGAAATAAATTGTTTCATAGAGAATTAAATTCTTCCCAATAAAGTTTACTTATACTCAGTTTTAAGGAAATAGGTATAGGTAGGCGAGCGAAGAGATCTATAATATGGAAATAATGCATTAATGCTTTAAATGCAAATATATGGTTTATTTGTGAAAATATTAAAAAATTCCAAATAATATTTTTGTAGGAAATTAAATTCTGCATATTAATAAACAAATGCTTTATTTTAAAAAATAGAGATTTTTTCTAATAAACAATTTTGTAATAAATTAAATTCTGCATCGAAAAGTTCCTACAAATTTTTTATATATCTCACATATTTTATGAATTAAGCGAGCAACATTGTACAAACTGCGCTTGTTCGCAAATAAAAGTCGCTTATTAATAAAAAAAACAAATTTTGCATTTTTAGAGAATCAAATTTTGCCACAAAAAAAAGTCCAACTTGTATAATTTGCGATTTAAGCGAGCAACATTTCACAAACAGTGCTTTTTTTTGCAAATAACTCGCTTATTATAAAATTTTTATAAATTTTACAATTAAATTATTCTATAGAAAATTAAATTCTGCAAAAATAAAGCCTTGAACAGTACTTCGTAATTTTGCGAGCAAAATTACGAGAATTATAAAATCACAGCTAACCCGCTCAATTATGCAAATACGTAAATTTCACCCGTAACTAATTCCGTACACCGTAAAATTCCGCACAAAAAAGCTCTTTTATAATTTTTTCCTTAAAATTCATATTAACGATTCGAAATATGTATATTCATAAAACGCACGCGAATTATAATTGGGCATTGTTTACATTCAGGAGGCGCACGTTTTCTAATGAAATTAATTAATCCGACGTATCCTTTGGACGGTCCCATAAATATTCCATTTGTTTGTGTGCGAGCGAGCGAGGTCTAAAAATGTGGGTTAAGCCGTGTTAGTGAACTGTCTTCTCGCGATCGCGAACGCGTTCCGCGGCCCGCGCACACACTCTCTCGCACAGCACACACACACACACATTTACATTCGGCCCAGATAGAATGCACGCCCCGTCCCCCATTAGGAATGTTGAAGAGAAAAAAAAAATAGTCGAGTTGGCCGTGAAAAAAAAACTAAATAGCGAACAACTCGCTTATTATAAGAATTGTTGCTAATTTGATTAGAGATGATTTTGTAGCTAATTTTATTGCGCACAATATTATTTATGTGATTTTTTATGATTTGATGAATAGTTAGGGAGTTATGAGCGAAAATATTAGGATTTACAGTGTTTCAATTTTTCTATTGGATACATAGATTAGTGCAAACTAGGTTATGTTAACAAAATCGTATTTAAAATTCAATGCGCTTTCATTAGAGTACCAACTTGACATGTATACAACAAAAATCTAAGTTTCGGCCCAGATAGAATGCACGCCCTGTCCCCCATTAGAGTGTTGAAGAGAGAAAAAAATAGTCGAGTTGGCCGTGAAAAAAAAACAAAACAGCGAACAACTCGCTTATTATAAGAATTATTGCTAATTTGATTAGAGATGATTTTGTAGCTAATTTTATTGCGCACAACATTATTTGTGTGATTTTTTGTGATTTGACGAATAGTTAGGGAGTTACAAGCGAAAATGTAAGGATTTACAGTGTTGCAATTTTCGTATTGGATACATAGATTAGTGCAAACTAGATTATGTTAACAAAATTGTATTAAAAATTCAATGCGCTTTCATTAGAGTACCAACATGGCATGTATACAACAAACAATCAAAATGCAGTGTTGCCATATTTCGTATTAAATATGTAGGAGAGAGTAAATAAAATTTTGTTTATAAAATTGCATTCAGAATTAAATTTGTTTTCATTAGAGTACGAACATCGCATATTTATTATCAACAATTTGGGTAAATTACAGTGTTGCCATTTTCGTATTTAATATATAGAAGCATGTAAATAAAATGTGGCTAATAAAATTGTCTTTGGAATAAAAAATACTTTCATTAGAGTACTAACATGGTGTATTAATTATAAACAATTTAAGAAAGTTGCAATGTTGCCAATTTTCGAATTTATATATAGATGTGTGTAAATAAAATTTTATTGATAAAATTGTTTTCAGTATTCAATTTGCTCTCATTAGAGTAAGAACATGGCGATTTTATAAACATAATTTAAGTAAGTACTATGTTGCCAATTTTCGTCTTTAATATATAAAAGTATCTAAATAAAATTTTGTTTATAAAATTGTATTCAGAATTCAATTTGCTTTTATTAGAGTACCAACATGACTATTTTTTTATTAAATAATTTAAATAAGTTGCAATGTTGCCATTATCGTATTTAATATATAGAAGCTTCTAAATAAAATGTTGTTTATAAAACTATAGACAGAATTTAGTATGTTTTTATTAGAGTACCAACATGACAGTTTTATAAATACAATATAAATAAATACAGTGTTGCCAATGTTCGTATTCGATATTCAGATGTTGTTAAATAAAATTTTGTTTATAAAATTGTATTCAGAATTTAATTTGCTGTCATTAGACTACGAACATGACATATTTATGAACCGTTGCAGCGTTGCCAATTCGACTGATTATATTTAGCTAAACAAAACACGCTTAGCACGCTATATTTTGATGCTGAGTTGTTAACTAGTAGTATTATATGGCATAGCAATTCAAATAAAATTGGAAACAGTATTTTAATTTATTAATCAAAATTGGCAACGTTGCATACACATTAGATATGCCATGTTTATACTCTACTAAAAGCATTTTTCACTCTCAACGCAAATTTGATTCCAAAATTGCGATATATAATCGCTATACACATAACGCGAAAATGGCAACGCTGTAAAAAATAGTATACGAGTTAATTACACGCATTCAGAACGCAATAAACACAAGCAAGCATAGCAGCAAAATTAAATGAATGAAACGAAATGTACATATGGCAACACCGCATTTTTTTCTTTTAATTGTACATTACTCGCGTGCGATTCCCGTAAGGTAGACGCTACTACTATGGGGGGACCTTGTTAAGGTCGGCCATTATCAGTGATTCACGCCCGGCGAAAACAAACGACAATCGCGCGCGCGCCCCCCGCCCCCCGCTCGAGAACTCCGCGGCCTTTGAAACAATGCGAGCGCGACACACCGGTGCGGGGGGAGCACGGGGTGACGGGGGGGACTCCCGAACTCACCGCTCTCTAGATCTCGCTGCGAACGAGCGCAAGGTGCAGCGCACTTTAATAATAAAAAAAAAGCAGCGCCGCTTTAAAAGCCGCTCCGTTACGTAATCGTTATCGCGCGACCGAAAATAACGAAAAAAACAAATGACGCCGCACGCGAGATAACAGAAAAATTGGATTGAACGTGATTTTTTTGCATGCAGCAGCACGCTGGTTGTGGTGATTGCAAGCCCTGCGAGTTTCACGTCGAAATTCGCATTAATAAACGAGATATGAGCGTTTTTGTAATAATTACAGCGTTGCCATTTTCGTATGTGGCATACGCGGGCTGTATACGCGGATTTTATTGTTATTGTTGCGTTCAGAGTTGGGAATGCTTTCATTAGAGCCCAAACAAGCTGGGTGTAAACACAACAGTTGCTTGTTTACAGCGCTCCCATTTTCATAGTTTGCTTAAACGAATCATGTGTGCACTTTTTATGTTATAATAATTTTGTTTAGAATTGAAAATACTTTTATTTGAACCAAAACAAGCGGAGTGTATAATTTTTTTTTTCATTTACAGCGTTGCCATTTACATATTTGTATAAGCAATGTGTACGTTTCTTGCATGCATTATCATACTGGATGTGTCTTTTAAGGGCCCTGCAAGTATCAGGTCGAAATTCGCACGAATGAGCGAAATATGAACGGTTTTT
>JARJED010232082.1:0-11653 GCA_030264515.1 Sepedophilus sp. GC000190 | reverse complement strand
TTGCTTTCGAAAGAATAAGTAACTAACCTGTTAGAGGACAATTAACCCATCCACCTAGTAATCTGGTTTCAATTTCCACACATCTTAATTTAATCAACTCATCTGAGTTAGGACCAGAATAAAATATTATATTGGACACCTTATTCTGTACAAAAAGAAAACATAAATTAATTATATATACACACAACACACAAGAAACACTGTCTAATTTGCATTATTATCTTGATGAGATCTTAAATACATCATACTGATAGAGCCAGAAATATTCAACATTAAATCATTTACTTCGTAGTTTATGAAAACTTATCCAACAACATTTGGATAAGAAGAATAATCAGTTTGTTCAAATAGCCTCTTTGAACATCCGTCTCACAATCCTCAAATTGTTCGAAAACTGGTTTGCGAACTGATGAATTGTGAGTTAGGAATTTTAAATCAGCGTTGTAGAAACCTCCTGGTGATCTCAGTTTGCTGTTGGAACATAAAAAATGTATTTAACTTACTGCTAAGTCACGACAGTTATCAACATGAATGCATATCAATTTGGGATGATGTCCTTGCGCGCAAGCCAAAATTATACTCTTAGTTTTATTTCTATCTTCATCTCCAGATTCCCAGAAAGTTTCCGTGGAACCATCAGTCAAACTCCCAACCATAGCTTGCCTGCTGCTAGCTTTAATCTCTAAAGATGCTGTTAGGTCTTTTAAACTTTCAACAGAGCAAGTTATCTAAAAATAACATGATTTACAGATTCAAACAATTGATAGTTAATTGTAAGCTTACTTGATTTGCGGTGCTTTGATGACTTTCATGCATCGAAACCGTGGTATCTTCAATTTCTTCGCTTCTTGATAATATTTTGCTTATGTTGCTGAATACCTGAGAAAATAATATTTAATAAAAATATATATTCTTTGTAAGGTAGAAGTAACTTACCTGCGATCTGTGCAAAAAAGTATGATCTGATGGAACAAATCTTAATCCCCAACACCTAACAGCCATTTGTTGCAAACCTGAGCCCATAGGTAATAGCACCATTAAATCAGCAATGGTTTGAAGTAAATTATGGAAAGTGCTTGGTAGTGGATGCACTGCTTCACCAGCTATGGTTATGTCTGATAGAGGATGCTCGCATACATTTAAATCCTTAAAAATATAAATAAAGTTGTTGCTAATTGACAAACATACTTATTATTTATTAAGAGCTTTAAAAGTCAGGTTTTATAATTTTGCAAAGGTCAGAGAGCAGTCTTGACAAGTTTTAGTGATCTGTACTAAAAACATTTGGCGCCTGAATCACTTTGTATTGAGCAATAATTAAACCATTTCAACAAACTCGGTTCTTAAGCATAGGAATTAACATTACAGACTTACTTGTTCTTCAATTTTTCTGGTCGGTTTATTATCATCATCGCTTTCCATTTCGATTTCACTAGGAGTTAATGAAGTTACAAACCACCATAACAAATCATGTAGGCAAACTGGTTGTGTGACAGATCTTAGCAACCAGTTTAGAGCCTGCATGGCATATACTCTACACATTGCTTTCCTGCAAAAATAATATATATTTATCTAATCAAATCAAATTTTTTTTTTACCTTAAAGCGTGTTTCATGGCCAATTGTAACGAATCCAAATCGTGCTGTTGTATTAAGAACATCATAACAGGTCTTTGAAGCAATGATAGCGTATCCAAATGGTTATCAGAATTTAATGAATTATTGGATAGATTGGTAGCAACTATTGAGGAGGTGTCCATTTTTGGCACTAGTTTTTGTAGTGCCGGTGATGGGTTGCAGAGTAATGATGAACCGCCTTCTAAAATAATTACGAGTTTTCAATTAGTAAACATTGCATTTTTAAGAATTAAAATGCATTGTTATCTTTCAGTTCAGCAGAAAAAACAGGTACATTTTAACTGTCAAAAATTACAAATAAATTCTTTATTGAACTTCAAAAATGTTATTACAATTGTCAAAAATAGAATAGCAAACGTCAATGTGATCTTGGTATCTGAAAATATATTAAAATTTCAACTTTCAAAAATGTCATTTCAAGTATCAAAATCATATTGTTGTCAAAGCATCCTTGGTAGTCAAATATTACATTTCAACCATTCCATTTAGGAATTGAATATCAAAATTTTTTATTTATTTTTCTTTGAATGAAATTCCAAAAGTCAAAATGTTAATGCAACTGTAAAAAAATGCTATCAGCAACAATGCTCCTACACGAAATTGCATTTGTATCCTAAAAATATAATTTTAAATTGCAAAAATACTTACCATTTGCCATTTCTCCACTACTGTTATTACGCTTTCTCAACATTATGATACGTCCATCCAATCCAGTTTTCGACCACGGTATACCATTAGTGCCCATTGAAACTGATCTATGGAATCTCATACCTTTACCCATATCGCCATCATCAGATATAGATACATCAGAAAGAGGCTAGAAATATACCAACAATATATTTGATAACTGAATATTTAAAAAAAATTCAATATTGATTTAAAAGTACAATTTAAACTAAAAAATTACTCTTTGTCCTGATGCTGATGGGCCAGGAATAAAACTATCTATAGCGCTTTGCCGGCGCAACACTTCTTCATAAAACGGAGCATTAATTATATCCTGATTGGCACCTAAAGCTTGCAAGCATTGAAATGGAGGTAAAGGACAGAACGGTCCAGAAACATCCGGCGGTGAACTATTCTCCGATAGTGACGGCATTAATGTGGACGATGGTCTCCTTTGATGATTCATACCTTAACAAAATATTAGCAATATATTGTATAAACATCAATGAGAATGCAAGAACCAACCTGTATCTGCAGAACTTGCCAAATCCAACAAAAACATCGCATTATTCTTCATGATTACATGCGTATCCATGCCAATACTGGTGCTAGGCGATATCAAGCTCCTTACAAACGCATTTTTGCGCCTGGTAGATAAACCTTTACTTCTTCCAGAGCATTGTTTACCACCTTTACTGGATTTCATATACTTTTCGCGGCATCCTTCACACAACAAATACCAAGAGCTTCCAGCTATAAAATAGAATTTTAGAAGAATATTGGAATGTGTACCTCAAGGTACTTACGAACTCCACCTTCTCCACAATTTCCAGCCCAACCTAGGCAATAGTTACCGCCCGAGTTGTAACCTTTGCTGCCAGCATGATGGCCGCAACCTGAATGGTTCTGTCGCATATGGTAAGTGACTGGATGAGGAAAGCATTCTCCGCAGAGTTCGCATAATGTTTCCCTTTCATTGGCAGTGTGTAGGAAGCTTGATAAACCAATTTCTTCTACAAATTAATTAATCAATTAATATTTTCTGTTAGATTATCACCTGACTTCATTCAGAGTCGAGTTATGTGGATGGCAAGTCAAAGATTAAATAAGTAATGATAAAATCTTTGATATCATGTCCTAATAATGGAAGATGCGTTTTAAGAATATAAAGAAATCTTACCTAAATAATTTCGTGGTACAACTTTCTTCTTCCTACTCTTCTTGCTTTCCTTCTCCAAAGCTGTATTCTTTTCTTTATCCTTCGAACCCATCTTATCATACTTCTTAGACTTTGTATGTGTGGGTGTTGTGGCAATCATTTGTTGCGTAATGGCTTGTAAGCAATTCGTCGTTAGCTCTTCCCACAAGAAGACCAAACATTTCAAAGCCGGTGGTAATACCGATACAGTTTGATAACCGAATGCATTTTCTCCTGAAAGAGTAGGAGAGTCTTCTTTAATAGTCGATTCAGTTATTTTTCTTGAAGAACGATTTCTGTTCGCGCTTGCATTGGCTGCTGAACGAGTTAGAGATTCCAGAGTGGATGGTTGTATGTGAAGATAATTGCCTGCATTGGAAACCTCGACTGAGTGACGTTGTCTAGCTCGTTCTTCTTTGGTTAGCTCCTGATGTCGTTTATCCACTGGATGGTTGGAATGGTTTGGGCGAGTTACTACTAGTGCGCCTTGTTTTGGTAGTGCTGGGTGGAATTTTAAGAAGGATGCACATGCCATTGCATCATGAACAATACCTATAATAACAAATGTGCACTAACTAACTCTTTACAATTTTTTCAAGATCTGACAAATCTCTACTACAAACCAATTTGTACATACTAATTCTTTATAATAAAGACTGCAATGTCATTTTGTTTTTGTTAGACAATATTGATCATGTAAATTGCTGAAATCCCTTCTTAAATATTCTGGTTCAGAATCCACGTCAAACTGAATTACAAATACGCCCACAGTTCACGTATATTCAGAAGTTGGCTACAAAGAGATGATAATTATCAAATTCCTTACCTTCGTGCCATAAAAATGCTGCAAAAACAGCTCTCAAAGATTCAGCCACTGAAGGGCTCATTGCTTCTTTAACAGGTTGATTAGTGGGGTACTGTACTTTACTGGAAGCTGGTAGTTGCTGAAAATTTGCTGGCGATATAGCTCTCTTCGATCTTCCTTTACTGATCGCCCTTTCTTTGCGCACCAGTTTCGGAGAAACTCGTTCTTCTTTATTAGTACTTCCAATTGAAAACGAACCTTTCAGAGGAGGAGCTGTATTGCTGCTATTTTCAGGAGATGTTTGGGTACCAGTTTGCATAAGTTTTCTTGGACTTTGCTCAGGATCCTATAACAAATTTGTTACTTAGTATTATTATATTATTATAAACAATGTGATAAATATTTGATATGAACTTTGCATTCATTACCAAAGTAGCTTCCTTCTTTTGAGGACTTGAGTGTGTATGAAGTGAACTACCACTTGGACTAGGTGATAACTCTCTAGGTGGTTGCGTAGCTTGACTTGGAGATTGTGATAAGTCACGAGTGATGCTGCTAACAAATGCGCTTGTGTCCGATTGATTTGATCCACCACTTTTTAAAGAAGTTTCAGGTGCTGTCACTAAAGAAGATATGACGGTATAAAAAATAGTAGAATAAATTTATTATTCACACTAAGAGCTATCGATTTGCACATGACCTTCCACCCTTTAGTGTTACATTTGTGAAAACTAAATCAAACTTACCTAAAGGTGAAATGCCTATACTACGTGGAGATCCAAATGCTTGTGGGCTACTTGAACTGCTATCTTGAACTAAATTTGAACGTGCTGAAATAAAAAAATATTTATATTGCAGAGTAATGTTTCTTATAAATTTTTTTTAATCCCTCAATTGAAGTAGTGTAGTTTAGAAAGTAACAAATGCTTACGTGGAATAGCTACAGGACTAGAACTTCTACTAGTAGGTTTAGAAAAATGTCCAGTCCTGGGACTGCAAGATCTTTTCGGTGTATCCGGTGGTGTAACCCCATTACCATTGGCTCTAGATTCACCTATTGCTTTCACCAAATCTTTAACTGAAACTCCTATAAGCTCTGATGGCACATCACTTTTACTGTCATCACTTTTAAACCATTTTGGTAAACCAGATAATTTTGACTCTTTCTTATCACGCTTTGGGACTTTAGGAGATTCAGACCTCTCATTATCACCAAACACAAACGGATTACTCGACAAATTCTCCATACATATAGGGGGTGCAGGTACGGGACTGACTCCAAATGTAAATGGATGATCTTGAATGTTAGCTATAGCGTTGAAGTCGAACCCTTTCTTGCTAATTTTCATACTTTCTGAATCTGCCAATTGCGGAGATATATCTGTAAATTAAGTTAAAGTAATAAATATATTTTGGATTTTTTTCTAACAATTTATTATAACAATTGTTTCGAAAAAGTACTGTATCTTACTGCGAAAAAAAGAGATGCACTAAACTTACCAGTAATTTCTCTAAAATAAAAATTATCAGCTTTATGGATGGGTTATCTAATGTACTAAACTTTCATCATCAAAGCTTTATTGGTACCCATTTTAAATTTCTATAGAATAAAGTTATTACCTTGATCTGAGGGATTAACAGTGCCAAGGTATAAAGTGTTGTTGTGACCCATGGCTAGAGACCATGCTTCTCCTTCAGTGTTGAAGCAATACTTCTCCCTAGTTGCTTGATCTAGGAGCACCCAACAACCATCAGAATTGACAATATACTCACTGACGCCAATGCGATTTCCTAAAACTAACATACCAACGGGTGGAGCTTTTAAGCTTGGCCTGGCACGAACATTGTGTCCGGAAGCTCCACACTTTATTACTTGATAGCCACCACAAAAACCAGCAGAAGCCTTACGCCTAAAATAGAAAATATAGGTCTTACTAGTATCAGATTTTCTTTAAAACAAATATATTGATGAAGAACAATTTCAGTGAAAATTATAGAAGACCATTGAATACCATCTTAAGTCTTTTGAAAATATTTTAAATAGATAATTTCGAAATATTGATAATCATGAAGGATCAATTAAAGTAATACAATGACCTGTTTTTGAGATACATAAGAAATCATTTGAAAATGGCGATTTTCCATATGCTTTACATGTTAAATAGCAAAAAACTTTCGTCGTCTCAATACATGGTCCAACGATAGAGACAAGGTCTGCTACTTAGGGCGACGAATTTGCGACATTTTCGCGCAGCCCGTACTACCGTACTAATACGTCACGCGGCGCTCTAATATTCATAGCACTCGCACAGATATTTCATAAACTAAAGGTTGTGATTCGCTCCAGACAGCTCCGCATGACGTCACAGTCCCCGCCTTCATGCGCAATAGCAGACCTTGTCTGTATCGTTGGACCATGGTCTCAATCTATGAATCTAGAAGGTAGATCATCATAAGATTTTGTAAGCAACCTTTGAATATAGTAAACAAAGATAGCAATTTTTCGAAAAAATTATGACCAGTTTTACATAGAGAGTACAACCTTAAATGCATTTAACATGCAATAATTATCAAAGCATTGGTGAATTAATAAATGATAATTAGGTTTGTTCTATTTTGGCTGGCACGAAACGATAATTATGCGAGCTCCTCTCATTTGCCAGAATTATTTTTACATACATGATTTAGTAGTACTAAACCTTTTCAAGTGCGCACTTACCTATCATGAATTTCGGGTAATTTTCTCATAATCGTTTCAGAAATAACTTGATCCAATATCGATTTTGGTTCGTCTACGGGAAGCAGCAATGTCTTTCCTATATGTTGATTATACTGTAAACACCAAGCTTCTATTATAGCTGCATTACAGTACTGCTTAATCGTATCCGCTGATAATCGCAACCAAACACCATCATCATTGTGCATCTAAAATTACATACGACATCATAATATATTCATGAAAATATAGCTATCGTCAATTATTTTACCTCATCTATAAAAGATATAGTTCCGTTTACATGTACAACACCAATTTGTTCACTTTGCAATGACGGGTGCGACCTAATTCTCAACCCGGCAGAGTTCTTAGCAACAAATTTCCTCAATTTGCTCGGTTGATATGTAGATTTTTTTGCCAGATTTTGACTAGGAGGAGTCATACCCTGAGGTGGTTCTTTAACTTCCACTTTGAATTGCTATAATTATGAATTGTAAATTAAGGAACAAATCAATAAGAAACTAAGCTTACCTCTTCCATTTCATATCCATCAATATTAACCATAATGGAATAACAGCCGATAGAAGCTGGAGTCCATGTCGCACTATAAGTGCCATCTCCATTAGGTCTAACCAGCATATTTTCACTCGATCGTTTAACTGGAGGCGATGTGTACCGCAATTCCTCAAAGGAGTAATTTTGATATGGCTGCAATGTGACGTATTAGAAAACTGTTGAACTATGCGGCAGCTATTTGGCAGCCAGTACCTTCATAACAGTAATGGAATGGAAGCACAATTTTTCGCGAATGGTCGGCTCGTAAGCGTGATGTAGGGGTGGTGCTGGAAGCCCTCCAAAAGTTAAAGGATCCGGCTGGCTCACTCTGCGCATTTTGCGACCGGCATCGCAATCGCCCAACTCCTTCTTATCAATGGGTATGGCTTTAACTTCGACCTACACAACAAGCCAAAATCAATAACGAAATTCGTTTTAATTAGCCAAGAGATTAATTAAATAAGTTTTGTGGAACGCAAATAATTAATGTATTTTTAATAGTCAACAATATGTACGGTTTCTTTTTTTTTCATTCTTTTTTCGTCAGGCATCTGCAGTGTGGTTCGTATATGGTGCGTAGTCATTAAGCTCACCTTCATATTGGGGACGTGTACTACATCTTTGTATTGGTCGCATGTAAGCAAGGTGATTATAGCGGGCCATCCGCACCTTAATTCTTCGCGGGAGTAAATTACGTGACATTTCGATGGGTCTACGCGACTTCCCGGTTGTAACCATTGGGCCAGGCGTCCACCGCTCGAACCAGCTACGCAACCAACAAAATCGCGCAGGAAGAGTCGTTCGTTCGAGTGCACTCTGTAACAAAAGCGCATTTATGATTTATTTTATACATTCAAATGTATTTATATTATGCACCGTAAATGCATTTCGATAGAGGATGTTGCTGGTTTGGTGACAATAATTCATTTTCCAAAACGGTAGAAATAAAGGATTGGGAGGGCAGTGTGATAATGTAATACATCATGCATTTCTAATTTGAAATATATAAATTAATTATGATGAATTTTCTAGATTTGATTAAATTTAGTAATAGTATATTTGGGCAACTTTACTACATTCGTTAGTAATAGATGAGGAAATAAAAAAAAATCTGTAATTCATTTTAACAACAAAATAATGTTCCATGAATAACTAAGATAACAGTTAGCTACAATGATATTTTCAGGGGTAATATAACAAGTGGTCTGCTTATTATCGATAATTACTTCGAGGGTTATACCGAAAACGACGAAAATTGGACGAGTGCGTAGCACGAGTCGTATTTTCCAAAGAATTGCAAATTAGTGGTCCAAACATTAAAAAAAATAATTCTTGAAAATATTAATGAATTTATTTGAATACATATTTCAATTTCAATATTTAATGAAATTTCACTATTTAGATAAAATTCAATTGAAATTCTCCTCGTACACAAATTAAATCAAATCATTAAAATTTTACACAATTTTATTTTGCAATACTTTGAAAATTCTATAAAATTATCAAACAATCTACAAAGTTAAAAAAGTAGTATTAATTCATTTCTTGTAAATTTTGATACAATTCCGCATATTTTCTCAAAAATTAGTAACAATTTCACAATTAATTTTACCGAATTATTTAAAATGTTCATTAAAAGTCGAATTTTCATGATGTTTGACCAAACTTCTAGATATTTTAGCAAAAAAACAAACGAAATACAAAAAAACATGAAAATTCTTAAAAAAAAATCGTTATTCTTTAAAAAAATATTCTCCTAAATATTTTTATTTTTGCAAAATATCGTTAGAATTATTCGAATGTTTTCAAAATTCCGCATTCAATTTATTGTATTTCTTCGGGATTAAAAATAACTTACATATGAATATTTAAAAAATGAAAGTAAAAATCTTAATTTTTTATATTATTAAAAAAAATCTGCATATGCGACTGCATATCGACGGTTCTTACGAATAAGATGCCAATTCACGTTATATTTGAATAAGATGTCAATTCAAGTTTATACGTGAATAAGATTCCAGTTCACATTATACGTGAATAAGATGCCAGTTCAGATTATTCGTGAATAAGATGCCAATTCACGTTATACTTGAATAAGATGCCACTTCTACATTGATCACATTTCTTGGTGATAACGAAATAGAGTTGGGCCCTTTTAGGGCACCCAATTAGAATTTCAATATTTTACCAATTTTAATACTTCCACACTGAGAGCAATTTTGTGCAACTATTACTATAAAAATGTTACTAAATTAAATTTGTTATCTTTATATCAAATAGTGTAACCAAAAATTGTTATTATTAATAGTATACACAATATAATTATATCTTTTATTCGAATTGCGACACTAACGTAATATTGTTATAATAATCACTGAGTAAAAATTTTTAGAACTTTAGTTTTTGTATCTGTTGCAATATTTTGTATTAAAACAACTAAGTAATTTACCCACGATTTTTGGTTACGCTATTTGCTATAAAAATAACAAATCTAATTTCGTAACATTTTTATAGTAACAGTTGCACAAAATTACTCTCAGTGTGGAAGTATTTAAATTCTTAAAATATTGAAATTCTAATTGGGTGCCCTAAAAGGGCCCAACTCTATTTCGTTATTACCAAGAAATGTGATCAATGTTGAAGTGGCATCTTATTCAAGTATAACGTGAATTGGCATCTTATTCAAATATAACGTGAACTGGCATCTTATTCGTAAGAACCGTCGATTTGATGTAATTGAAATAATTAGACAACCTCATAATATATCAGAATCAAGAAACAATATTATTTTACATATTGATTTTGATAAGAATGTAGTAAGAAAAACAGACAATTTTGAAAGTACAGTTTGCTATGTTTGTATGGTTTCTGTAGCTGACTTTAAATATTATATTATCAATACTACAATTAGAGATATTATTAGTTCTTTGATTTTCATAAATTCAACAGAATAACGAGATATCCTTTTATTTTCATAAATTCATCAGCATAACGAGATATTCTTTGATTTTCATAAATTCAACAGAATTTAATATAAAAAAGTAACGAAATTGCACGATATTCTTTTATTGTAAATTCAAGAGATTATAATACGAAAAGAGAATCGAAATTGTAGATATATTTTCTGAATTTTTTTAAATAATAATAAAATATAATAATGTAAAATTGTATAATTGGGTAATTTTTTGGTAAATTTGGAAAAAATGAAAATTGTCCTCAACGTGCCCATATATTATTCATCTGGCACTGGTTGACATTTATTACAACAACTAACCTATCTTTATTACAAAGTTGTTGTATCTACATTGTACCTATCACGCCCTTAACTTCCGGTGAAGGTATCTCTCCGCCTGTAGTGTTTGGTATCTTACACTACAAGTGGACCTACAGTTCTACATGGATTCCAACCACTCCAATAATGAACAATGATAAATGATCAATTCCGGACCCTATAGGGTTTTTAGCCAAGAATAATCCTAACTCTGGCCAGGCTGTTGGGAAGGTGGGGAATCTATAGTATTTTTAAAAATTTAACCTTAGTGGGGGTTCGATCCCATGATCTTTGACACAGCAGTTAGATCTCTCGACCACTAGGTCACGCTCCTCCATTTTATAAATAAAAGCCTTCATCACTATAAAATTTACAAAAGCCGGCCCAAGGAGAATGAATTACAAGTCTTCATTTTGACAACTTTCTATACATCTGGTGGGTCACGTGATTTCCGGTGTATCTCGATTGTGAATAAAAGGTGTATTTCATTTCAAACTTGCTGAAAAATCTTCAGATAATTGGTAGGATACACCCCTAATATTATAAGAAAGTATTAATTTTTGCGGGTACGTCCGTTTTGGGATCCCCAGAACCTAAAATAGTGGTTTTTGAAATGATGTATGTCTGCCTGCTTGTCTGTGCATATGTGACCACTCTAGCGTCTAAACGACATAAGCAATCAAGTTGAAATTTTACATATAAGTTTTTAGCATTAGTTGTGAGAACCCAGTTGATTTTGATTGAAGTATGGTAACCAGAAGTGGTACATTACTTCAAACCGTTTTCAGTTTTTTTTTTATTCTCA
>JARJED010231546.1:0-10463 GCA_030264515.1 Sepedophilus sp. GC000190 | reverse complement strand
ATAATAATAATAAAGAAGAATTTATTATTTAGTCATAGACTACATACATACATCTGCTAAATATATGATATACATATAAAAACATAAGCACGAATAAACAATACATATAAAAAAAAGAAAAAACATAAACACAAATAAACATTACATAAAATATAAAAAAATAATAAAAACAAATAAAACATGTGCGCGGTATGGTAATATGCGTTTGAAAAGTTGGCAAGCCTGCCTTCTTCTCGCATAACTTTTTTTCCCTAATCCACTTTGAAAGATAACCTCAAAGATATATCTCATACAACATGAATGTTCAAAAATATATACTTGGAATTAAAGGTACCAATATTGCTGTTCACGAAATATTTATATTTATGATTTTAATTTGTAGCCACCATGAGTTTTATGCAAACTTGCGGAATGAAACATTTTCCTCCGCCACCAACTTATAAAAGTGAGTATTTATGTACATGCAATTTAAAAGCTGCAATTTTTCTAATATTTTTTAACAGATATTGTAATACCTGAAAAACCAAAGCTACGTTTCTTGGACAAGGTTCCACAGTATCCACCAACTATAAGACCTCCAAAAATTACAAAACGATTAAAACTTATGATGGGACCTGAAAAACTGCACAATACATTATTGCACAAGCAGTATGGAATTATGGTTTGGTATATTATGGTCCGTTCTCGTAGGACATTTAACCAATAACGACTAATAGCAGTGTGAGATGGTAAAACTTTTAAAAACTAATGAAAGCATTTCACTTCTGCTAATTACTTTTATCAGTTAAATAGTTTGCGGGCACGGACATTTATTTCAAGCAATTTGTACTTATTTTATGATTTTATATTATAGGCAACAGGAGGAGGGAGACTAAAATATGGTCATATGGAAATGATCCGTTTGACAATTGGCCGTAAAATTGATACTAGTCGAATGTTTGCAGTATGGAGGATTGATGCACCTTGGCAACCAATTACAAAGAAGGGGCAGGGACAGCGTATGGGAGGTGGAAAAGGTGCAATTGATCATTATGTAACTCCAATTAAATCAGGTAAATATCAATCAATCGTATCTTTAATGAAATCATACACCAAATAAAAAAAAAATCAATAGCATATAAGAATTTAAATTAGATAGTAAAAAAATCAAAAATTTAGATATTGTTATCAATTGATCCAGAATGTCGCGACGCATTGAATAGAACTAAAATAACATGGCAAAATGTAGAAAATCCTTATCAAAACAAGCATTGAAATTTTGGATCAGTTGCAGAATTATCCACTAAATCGATTAATTATGTTGTTATTATTGAAAAGAATTGATTTTTACCAATGTTTTGTGGCAACGTGATATGATTGCATTGATTGACAAGCCTTGTCCGGTTAAATGACTGACGTGACTATTTTTTGTTTTATATTATAAGTATAAAGTACCTGTAAAAATTCAGCCTTTTTTAACTCATTTTACTACTGCGGTATTCACGACTTGGTTGATGGCACACCTACAATACAAGTCCCAGCAGGGGCTTTACTGACCGAAGTCTTGGACTATTACTTTTATTTTATAATTAAAGTTCTTGTCGATATCCAAAACCAGTGGCGGCTCGTTATATAAAGCCAAGGAGCCATGGCACTATCTGTAGTTTCAACTTCGGCAAGAATTTTTAATTAATCCAGCGACTACTGGCTCGTCTCATGCATTTGTTTGTCGTCATCATATTTCGTCAACACTAAGGCTAGCCCGAAAGGGGGGGAAATATTGTATATTGAGTGGCTCTACTATCAAAATATTCCACAAGCCCCCACTGTCCAAACCCATTCCCGAAATTTTTTCTCCTTCATATAGAACAGGGATTCCCAAACTGTGGTATGCGTACCCCCAGGCATTTGTTGGTTTAGGTCAGGGATTCACGACCTGTGGTATATCCGAAAGGGTACGTTTCAATCAAACTTAAAATAAAATGAATTACATACAATGTTGCTAACATTTTTTCTGTTTCTTATTATTTTCTCTTTGTCTTGCAAGCAAGAAATTATCCAAGAACTTTCATAGTCTCGATCATCAAATTTCATTGAATTTTTATCGAGTTCTGTGGAGTGTTTCAAATAAAATAATATTTTCAAATTCTTATTAATGTTATTGACGACTTTTATAGAATTATTTTCAATTTTCATTACATTTCATCTAAAATTTTAAATATAGCCCAGGCTAATAAGGATTTCACTACGGAATGAGAGGTAATAAGCTGAATACTTGTATAAACCTTTATTTTGACGTTTTAAAAGTTGGCTCATAAGTCTCATATGATCTCGTGCCGGCGTTCTAAGTTATTCAAGGTCAAAGGTCGCGAAAACGGGTTTTTCGTGAATATCTCGTTTCCTATGCATTAAATGATATTTGCATGGATTATAAAAGTTGTAGAGCATTAAATTCTCTACAAATTTTATTATAAATAATGTTTGAAAGGATCAACGGTTTTTGAGATAGAGTGCGAGGAGTGCGGAGCGCTCCGTCATACATGGGATAATACAAGGTCAACCGTCAATCCCAATGTGTAGTACAGTGTATACAGCTTATTATTCACTAAGTAAACTATAATTATTAACAAATTTTAATTATTAACAATTTTAAACATTATATTTATAAATAATAATAATAAAAACGCCGAACGAGATCATATGAGACTTTTGAGCTAACTTTTAAAACGTCAAAATAAAGATTTATACAAGTATTCAGCTTATTATCTCTCATTCCGCAGTTGACCCCATATTTGGGTTTATTTGCCTGGGCTATAAAGCTTTTCAACACATTTCGCTATTTAACAATGAATGTAAATTTTGTCTATTTTTTAATAAACAGTAAATCATGCACAGATATACACAAAGACATTTCTTTGCAAATAGTCAGATCATGTTCATTGAACCCCCAAACATACAGATTCATCAATATATAAAAAGAATATACGAAAACAATAGATTGTCATACTATCAATCGAACGATAATGTATTTTTAGGTATTAATACGTAGTGTAGCAGTTTGTCATGTAAAAAAACTCAATAGCGTGACCTTTTTTTGTGTGATATAAGCCGGACATTAAAAAAGCTAGGAGCAATAACAGTAGAGGTGACATGAACAGGAAATGTTTATTTCAATTTCATGAAAACAATTCCATGTGAACGTGGGCGTGAGTCCGATTTTGAAGTGCAGATTTAAACCCATTGTACTTTTATCTAATTACGGCAGTTAACTAATAGCCACGGATGATAGACTGTCAAACGGGATGTTTAATATAATAACGCGTTGGTGCTAATGGAATCGAGCCGAATCTGCTTTTCAGGCTTTATATTGCAATTTGTCGATTGATTATTGAATGGGGGGAATTTTAAAATTTGCGAGCGAAAGGCATGTTAAGAACATTTAATTTTCGGTTTTGGACTTTGTGTGTGCGAATTGATGTGAATGCATAGTAGAATATTGAAATTATTTAATCAGTGACATAATGTGATCAAGGCATAATTTTTATCATGGGCTTTATATTACAACTCGACGAGCATGTCCGAATGGCTATTGTGCGCTCGATTGGTAGGGTATATTAAGAACATTTAATTTCCGGTTTTAAGCTTTGCGTGTGCGTATTGATGCAAATATGTAGTAGAATGTTAAAATTTAATTAGTGATTCATGTGATAAATTTTACCAAATATTTAACATTTATGCGACTAGATAGTTTGTAGTAAATATTTAATTAGATATTGTTTATTTTTAAATCCTGCAAATACTGATCTCTCAGCAATTCTAAAGATCTTTTCCTATTAAATTTTTTTCTTTATTGTTCTAATAGCTCCTTAAAGATAAGATAAGATATTTAATAATTCTGAGATAAATACGTTAAATTAATTAAAATCAATTAAACTATTTTGAAAAATTATTAATAAAATATTTAAAAACATGACATGTGACTTTGGTGTCAGTTTGTCATAAATAGTGGCTAAGGAACACAAATTAGTCTATTACTTATCTCACATTGAAATGTAAATGCGGAAGGATAAATAAGAAGCTTCTCACTTTATTGTTCTGATGAGTCCTCAAGGACGAAAAAATCCTCAGCTGATAAAGGCAAAGTGTTAAATTAATTAATAATTTGAAAATTCATAATACAAGTTACGTATAAAAGTTAAAGTCCAATTAAAATTAAACACAATTATTACTTCACAGTTACACACATACAAAGGCGCCTGCCGCCTAAGAGAATAATTGTTTTACATTTCTCGACGGTGAAATATAATTTGCAAAGCATCTCGATATAACACGGGACCCCCGAACTATTTAGAATTTCCAGAGAAAACTTTGATGTGCACAATAGAATGGAAGTTATAATTTACAATCGCAATCGACAATGATTGTGTCCCACTCACACTGTGCGCAAATATACAAATATTAAACATGGAAAACTTTTTTTCAAGAATAACGTCTTCTCTTGCTTATTCTGTAACCAGTTTGCATTTATGAATAAAGCTTTTCTTTAAAAAAATAACGTATATTTTCATTTTTCATTTCTATTCGTATTAAGTTTATGATTTTTTTATATACAGGGCGTTTCATTGAAAACGAGTCACCCTCAATAAATTCAGGGGGACATCTTTTGATGTCAAATTCAAGATCGTCAAGTCACCCACTAGTCCCAGTAGCCTGACTTCTTTTTATTTTTTATTCTATTTGAAACTATGCAATTGTTCCACATTTTTCAAGAAAGCATCAATAAAACGATATTTAGTATGTTAGTTATCAAATAAAAAAAATATAATTTTCTTTGATTTTATGTCACTAACGGCTTAAAATAGGCTTCATTTACTTCCTTGCAATGGTATAATCTTATTTCGAAGGCTTGCGTTACATTTCGCAACATTACTAGAGATAAACCAGACCACTTGATTTTACATCTATCACAGCTAATTATTGTTACGAAATATGCGGAAACTTCTAGAAATGTGATAATACCATTGCAAGGAAGTAGTCCATTTAAAAATATTGATAACATAAAATCGAAAGAATTGTTAAGTTCTTCATTTTATAACAAACAGACTTACTAAAAATCGATTTATTGTTGTTTTCTTCAAAATATCAAACCAATTGTAAAAACAATTGCGAAGTTATAAAGAGAACGAAAAAAGCTTTCCAGTTACATCACATACATAGTGGGGCTACTGTGGCTAGATGGTTGACTCGATGATATTGAATTTTACATAAAAAAAATAAGATGAAGATAAAAATCGACGTGTTTCAGGATTTTTGCGAAATAAAAACAGCCGATTTATTCAGGGTGGCTCATTTGCATTGGAATGCCATGTATAATAATAATAATTTCTTAACAGACACACATACATTATGTTAAACTGAAGCTAAATTAGGTTTTACTTTACACATACACCATACAGCAACAACAGCGTTTGATGTGGGAAATTTGCGCAAATGAAAGGAGGCGAATTATAATGATAAAAGAAAAACCAACAAAAGGAAGTGGAAATTCAGTTTATTATTCTCCATCCCGCCACCCCCTGGAAAAAGGCTCGCCGGGTTCTTAGCAAGCCAGAGAACAGGCAGGTTCCGTTTCCTGGATACGATACAAGTCCTTATTCCACCACCCCCCTCTGCTCTGCATAGGAAATCTATGTGTCATTCCACCATTGTGTGCATATTTCCTGGAAAAGCGCGCTTAGAAAATTGCACAAAACGCAGGAACGTCATTAATAGCGCTGCACGGAAACCGTTTTTTTAAACTTTCCTCGCGAAAAATTTTCCTGCTGTAATTGACGTCTTCCTGCGTATATTACGCACGGTGTGCACCATGTATGTACTTACATTCCAATACGCAGATACGTAGAGTCGTATGATGCATGCGAACCGCCATCTTTCAACGTTAGCGCTTTCAAAGGACTCGTACAGATGGAAATGTCATCAAGAAAATTTGTCTTTCCAACACATTTCTCTCAGTTATATCACCCCCATATTTTTCCCGGGCAAAAAAAGAAGGATTGCCGAGATAGACTACGAGAAATGACGTTTCCGATTGCATTTCTGTTTGCCGTTTGTTCTCAGATTACCCACATTTTCAATTGAATAAGCTCTTCCCCGGCTTCGCGTGGAAGTTTAACGAAATTATTATTTCTTATCGCAAGCACCTTACTTTCTTATGGTTTATAATTTTCATTGGTAATATTGATATCGTGCTTTATTGTAAAAAAATAAGCAAAAAATGTAGAATCAGTTTTTTGTTTGATTTTCAGTAATTCGTTGATAATAATTTTAGCACTGAAGAAGCTTCTAAAGAATAAAATTTAATACTCGTTTACAATTTATCGTTTAATTTATACATTTACTCTATACAGGGGCGGACTGTGTGATCATTTACAATTTGAAGAATTTCTGATCACTCCGTATGTTCCAAGATGAATAAACAAATATGCTTCAACATGAAAATAAACAATAAAAAATATTTATTAACATTTAAGGCCGAAAAATTTAAATAAAAATTAAAGTACGTAACATTAAAAATATTTAAATACCGAAATTCTAAAAAAAATTAAGAAACATTAGTATAAAAATTCTAGAAAATCATATACAAATTAATAAACTTTAGAAAACCGGATTAAATATCTAAATTCTGAAATATTTAAGAAAGGCTCAAGAAAAATCAAAGAAATTTAAAGAAAATCAAATAATAATTAGTCTAAAGAAAAAATCACTTGGTTATGTTTTACTTATATTTTATTTTAAATTCTCCGACCAGGTTTCGGTTTTCACCATTTTCAAGGATACAAAATAGTTTACAGAATTTTTCTTTATATTCACAAATCATAAGGGTGTCAGGTAATAACGGCATCGCTTATCGGGGATTTCCACAAATCTGTGTCGTCATTAGTAACAAATTTGTCTATTTTAATCGCCTAACGAATTTTTAGACTTTCACGAAGAAATCAATGAAAATCATGAAATTTGTAAACAAAAGTTTCAAATAAATATCCAACCTTAGAAAATCATAGTAAATTATAAGATATCGATTCACAAAATTTTAAGATAAAATCATAAATCCGTAAAGATGGGTTTAGAACTTTTCCGCGCCGGCGCCGATTGGGTGCAACCAGTCCGGCGCGGCACGAGGTCAGTACTATGCGAGGCCGGTTCAGCACGTGTAGAAAAAATGCGGAAATAATGTATAAACTTAACAAATGTATAAACCCATCTTCCTTTTATTATAAGCGCGAAAATAGGTATTAACCCAATACCCTATCATAAAAATAACGAAAATAATATATACAACGACAAAAATACTACTACAAAATACTAATAAAAATAACAAACCACAGATCCTATGTTGGTACCACATACAAAAAGTTTAAATAAAAAAAAAATAACAGTTTTTAACCAACCAAAAAAGTATCCTTGACGAATAAGTTCCCAGGCTGGTGCTTATTCATCACAGATGTTCTTATGAATATCAGGTTTTTGATCGATACTGGAGCGGATATTTTCGTCCTCCCAATGCCATTTTCTGATAAAACAAAAATATATAATATACTATCAGGGATTAATACTGTTGGGGGCCCTAAGCACTACGCGTTTGGGGGCCCCTCTATCAAATAAAGCGTCCTAAACTAAAAAAAGAAAAAAAAGAAAACAAAAGCGGTGCGTGTTTTTGTTCTATAAAATATATAAACAAGAATGGATTGGGATCAAACATGTTTAATACTGCTGTTTCAATTCAGAAATGTCATAAATACATATTATTTTGAACTAATTAAGAAATGCAATGTTCTACTCTAGATCTTGTAGGTATAGGTATCTCACGAAAAGTCAAAGAAAATTAAAATTTTGTTTGTGTTAACAAAGATAATTCATAATTCATTATGAATAATTAACATTTCATAAAAATAAAATTTAAATAATAAAACACATCACATTTGGATGAAATGATTTAAAACATTTTCCTTTTACATATTTTCGCTTTAAAATCTTTAATTACATAAACTTTATCAACACAACCTTTTGTTTCCTTTCTTGTCAACATTGGTACCATTAATTTATTGTGCAATAGCAGTTCACTGTGTCCCATCTGAATGGTGGCGTCGCACAGTGTGTATTTAACGTTATTTTTCAATCAAAAATCTTGATAATAGTAGCATTATGAGATACAGCCCTTAAACATTTTTTTAAATACTGAAGTTATAGTATTATCTTTATTATTAAAAAAAAACAAAAATAGCTTTGATCTAATTTTAAACTTTCGGACTTTTATGTTGCACAGCGATATTTTTTTTAATGCAATATACCTTATGCATATGCAAATCGATGCGCTGAACAAGAATTTGGCGACATATCTTACCTTAGATTTTGAACAGAGTCAGCAATTTTTAGATTAAATCGTATTAGAGCAAGTTTTAACCAACATTTTCATATACTTGGGGATCTACAGTCAGATTTGAAGCCAAATTCGTGTTCAGAGTATCGATTTGCATATGTGTAAGGTATATTGCCATAAAAAAATATTTTTTTATCGCTATGCCGTAATAAAAATCCGGAATTTCGATATGTCAAATTTAGCTCTATTTGGATATTTTTTTAAAGTAAAAAAAATCGTTCAGACACACATGAAAGGTAATACTATAATTAGTACTTTAAAAAATGTTTTAGAGTTGTACCTCATAATGCTGCTCTTATCATATTTTTGATAGCAAAATGACGTAAAATCCCCACTGTGCGCAGATTGAACCTTCAAACTATACCGAATAGATACCGCTCTCGATTTACTGTAAAACTTCAATATGTATTTGGATAGAACAAACATATTCTCCAAAATTGACTTGGCAAAAGATCATCAGATAACCGTGGTTCCGCGCCCCTACATAAAACCGAAATCACTATCCTCTTTGGTCTATATGAATTCGTAAGAATGCCTTTTGGGCTACGAAACGCGGTCGAAACATTACAGCGATTCATAGACGAAATCCTGGCTGGCTTAAATTGTATATTCATCCATTTGGACGACATTTTAATCGCTAGCAGGACAGAGAAAGAACAACACATCGTACATTTAGAAAAAGTATTCGAAATATTACAACATTTCGGCATACAAATTAATCAAGAAAAATGTCAATTTGGAAAAACACAACTAGAATTTCTTGGCCATTAAATCACTAGCAAAGGTATTTTACTCATGAAAAAAAAAAGAATATAGCCATTTCCGATTTTCCAACTCCAAAATCCAACAAACAACTCCAGAGGTTAGTCGTGATGATCAATTTCTACTTTCTAGCACTGGTCTATCCCATACCTGGCAAAAATCTTACGACCATTACACGAATACAAATCCTCTTTTGATCCTAATTTTTTTTACAAAATTCGATGACTGTTCAGAAGAGTATAACGAAGCTTTTGAGGCTGCTAAAAAAGCATTATCAAATGGTACATTACATCATCAACAACTATCAATAGCGATAGAGGCCTCTTTCGCCTCTTTGACTGCAATCGACGTACTACTTTACCAGATAAACAATCATCAAACGCTACCCATAGTCTTTTTCTAAAAAAAAATATATATCCGCATTCTCAAGTACTCAACTATCGATTGCGAAGTGTTAGCCATTTTTAAATCCATTAAACACTTTAGGTATTTTCTAGAAGGTAGAAAAATTACTCTAGCGTCCTTGATAGCAGTGCCGGAACGTTTAGCTATTAAAGCCGAGTATTTGCATACACTCCAACGGCTTCAGAATTGGACAGCGGAGGTTCCAGGTCCCGCCATCGGATCGTTACTATTAATCACACACGTTTGGAGAGGAAACGCAATCGGGTTCATGCGTTGTATCACCGAAAATATGGTATCATGCTCGTCGTTACACTTCGAAACGGGCAAGGCTTCTTCTGCCGACCAAAGGAGAAAATTTACCATTGCCCGGCAGATGAAAATTCTCGGTCAATTCAAAATTAATTAATTTTGGTGGGCGATATGTTTCAGTTCAATTCTTGACGGGAATCGTAAGTGGCGGTTAAGGCTGCACCTATAAATGTGCAGGATCATTTTTCAATGGAGGTTGGGTTATAATGTCTAACCTCTGCTTATTAAGTTGACAAGTGGTATGTTAGTTTTAGGTTACGTTAGCATTTGATAGTGTTTTAGATTAGTACGTATCCATGGGAGAAGAACAACCCGGTCACCAAGGAGAAGAGGTGCTATTTATATTAGAAAAGCGGTAGTCGAAAAGTAGCAAGACGAGCGAACGGTCGCCAATTTCGGAATTAACCTATTTTGCATTTCGTTGTTTGTCCATATCTGTACTATTCATATTGTAATATATATTTTTAATTCAACGAATTGGTATATTTAAGAAGAGGACCATGTCGTCTTATCTGCTGGTTCAGCCACTTCGCCAATAAAATATATGTCCGTTAGTATCTGATGGTTTTAT
>JARJED010229618.1:0-11484 GCA_030264515.1 Sepedophilus sp. GC000190 | reverse complement strand
GTATCGAGCAAGTTCTAGGACTGATGACTATGAAAAGAAGATATTTAAATAAATTGGCATATTATCATTTTGCTGCGTTCGCAAAATTTTATGGCCCATAAAAACAAGAAAATTAATGGCACAAACTGTAACATTAATCCATTACCGAAATTCGCATAAGAAATCGATTACCTCTCCATAAATAACACATTAAGGAAAACATGTATTTTTTTTATAATACACGGTGCGTGCAGACCTTTAAGGCAGTAGCTGTCCAAAAGAGGCACCATCGCGAAAAAAAAATCCGCAGACCCCATAAATTAGGACAAATCGCATTAGCCTTCGGCACTTTGCCGACTTTAGAGGGTTGCGAGTGGAAGGAGCCGGGGGCCGTTAAAAATAATTGATTTCCGAAGAGTCGCGTGCGAGACAATAACGACCAATTAGTCGATGATTTGTCGTACGAGAAACAGGACGAAAAACAGAAGGAGGACAAAGGTGGACGATATCGTCTCGGCAATTATGAAATTGCAAAAAGGCACATGTACGAGGTATGGCAAAAAAATTATGGGACTGGCAACACTGCGGACTTCTCCTTCACACAGCTTGTAAGTCAGATCCTTCTAGAGGCTCAGTAAAAGTTTAAACATGATACGCTAACTACGCGACCCTAGAGAGCGTGATAAGTGAAGTTTTGTGTTTTGTGTTTGGAGCAACGATGTGTCATCAAATTTCGTGTTAAGCTTGGTGAATCTGCGAGTTTGACTTACGAAAAATTGCAAAGAGCCTACAAGGAACATTCTTTATCAAGAGCACAACATTTTTTAGTGGCACAAAGCATTTTTTGAGGGTCTAGAAGCAATAGAAGACCTACCTCGCTCAAGAAGATATTCAACATCGAAAACTGAGGAAAATGTGGAACGAGTACGCGCTCTTGCGAGGTCAGAATATCGACTAACATTGAGGCTGATGAGTAGTTACCTTTCATCAAATTTTGACACAAGATTTGGGTACGAGAAAGGTATGTCCCAAAATGGTGGCAAGAAACCTCACGATTTTTGAGGGATTACTGTGTTCCCATCCTCCCTATTCGTCTGATTCCAGTCCCTGCGATTTTTTTTTGTTCCCAAGGTTAAAATCCACATGAAAGGACGTAATTTGGGCACTCAATAACATCAAAATGAGCGTAACCGAGGAGCTGCAACTGTTATGAAGACTGGAAACAACTCTTCTGCAGATGTGTAGCTTCCCAAGAAAATAATTTTGAAGGATAATCCTATATATATATACCAATGCTTCATAAAATATTAGACATAGCAACAATACTCGGAGAAAAAAAGTCTCATTAATTTTCTGCCACACCTCGTATATACACTGTTATTTTATCGGGAATCGAGGGAGGAATGAACTTTTGTTTATCGAAGTAATGGTCTCGCGTGTGTTTTCATCGATACAAAAAAAAAAGTAGAGGAAGCAAAAGGATATTTTTAAAGCCTCATTATAAGTTGGCGAAATGTTTTTGGTCGGAGGAGGGAATGGGATCGCCGAGGGAAATCAACTTGTGCACCGCGAGTTTTTTTTTTCCTCCTTTTTTTTCATTTTTCTACCGCATATTTCGTAACTTATTTAGAAAAGCCAAGTTCCACTCCCTCTGCAAGTTGTTGGATTATGTAAACGTGAGTTAAAGAATTTTAAGTATTGCATAGCATCATAAATAAAATTACAATTCTTCAGTGGCGTCTCCTAACATTTTTTTCGAGGGACTCCACTTTTTAAAACAAAAATAATAAAACTTCCACTATCTAAATTTTATTTCACCTTAAAATGGCATTTTAACTATAAAATTATGATATAATTCGAAATGACTATCTAATTGATAAAAAAGGTATTATCTTAAAATATTACATTTCTAAAAAATAATAAAAAACCTTTAGTTATTTTAGTTATTTAATTCACAATAATCCAAACAACATTGTTTAGAAGCTTAGATTAATGTGAATTAAATATATTTGCAAAAACTAAAGTATTTTTTTATTAATTTTTATAAATAAAAGTCTAAATATGATCAAAATGTCGAAAATCGTCAAAAATCGACTTTTTGAATGTCGTCGGAAAACGGCAAACATGTAGAAACTGTAAAAAAAAAGTAAAAAAATCATGAAAAATCGAAAAAAGTCAAATATTTATAAAAAGTCGGATAATTGCTCAAAAATCGAAAAATGATAAAATTCTCAAAAATAATAAAAAAGAATCGAAAAATTATCAATAAATCGAAAAATGTAAAAAACTTGAAAAACTGTCGAAAAATCGAATATTGGTAAAAAATTTGATAAATTACCAAAAATTCAGAAATACTTAGTTCAAAGTCAAAAAAGGTAAAAAAGTCGAAAAATTGATGAAAATTGGTCAAAAATGCATGAAATAACAAAAATGCAAAAAATTGTTAAAAACGAAAAACGGCCAGAAAATACTCACTTTCATCGTAGGTATTAGGTATGTATACAAATTGCTACATTTGAGGTATTATTAAAATTCCATCGTTAGTTTTGGCATTTGAAATTATATATTTGACAGTTGACTGGCATTTTTAAGTTAAATGTTGTTGGAACACTAACTGTACAAACAATAATTTAATATAAAAAAAATCAGAATAAAATAAAAAGGCTAAGAAAAATTATATTAAAATTAAAATCTTAAAATGATATTTACAAAATCCAAGGACACCTTGACAACTGGCAATTTAAAATTGCGTTTTGATATTATTAAAATGCACCATTTGCAACTCAATGGAAGCTTCTAATTGTTGGAATGTCATTTTTGGCAATTGGCATGACATTTTTAAAAGCTAAAATAAGGTTTTAACTTTTGAAAATGTATTTTTATATTTTCAGAAGCCATACCACTGATAGTTTATATGTAATTTCTTACAGTTGCATTTTTGACAGTTGAATTGACATTTTGACTTTTGAAATTATAGGTTGGCAGATCGAATGAGTGAATTAACAATTGCAAGTCTAAGTTGACCTTGCATTATTTTTACATTTTGAATTTCATTCTCAACAATTGAATTGACATTTTGACTTTTGAAATTATAATATGTGGTAATACCACATCTCAAAAGCTTCAAGTTTTTTCAGCCAATATCATTCTTCAGAAGCATGTCTTTACAAGTTTCTCACGTATTTGAAGATTCATTGGTATTGATCACAGAAGTGACTGAATGCAACTCGCACCTGAGCTATTCTTAGTTTAATGTCCCTACTACTTTTTCCATCCCAAGACATTTTGCTACCTAATTACTAATTACTTACAAAAAGCTCAAACTTTTTCTAATTCCTCGTTTTCTAAGCGTATTACTATATTGGCCCTAGTTAAGGTAATCGAATGCGAAGTTAAGTTTTAAAAATAGTAAAAACTGCCGAAAATGATTATTTATTGTTTTATATTCAAAGATTTGTGATAATTTGATAAAATTAAGCAATTAACTTTTGCTTTTGCTTTTGAAACGTTTTCATTTGAATGCCAAAGGAAACTTAATTCAGATTTACAGTTTAAAGCAGCATTTTCTTTTTAATTAGATATCATTGACTGTTTATGCGTGTCATTGAAACTCGCATAAAATCAAACGTTACAATTAATTGTCCATTTTTACTCCTTCCTCTTAAACACAACGCTCAATTATGCATACTACACGCAAACTTTTAATAACCAATTAATCCAGCGATAATTGCATACATTAAAGCGAAAGTTCAATCGGTTATCGCGCCGACACAGTTAGCGTAGTGAAAACAATAGTAATTTATTGTTCAGCTCAATAACAAACGATCAATTAAAAGAAGAACGTTTTTTGTTTTGCATCAATAGAGATAGATACCTTATTATTTTTATTGAGGCCGATCTTATCCCAAATGTCACACAGGAAGAGGGCCACCATTTTTTAAGTTAATTTTCGAAAATTTTGTAAAATCAATGCGCACTGTAGAAGAGATCGCGGACTACTGAGTATGACCGAGGAGGAAATCTATTTTATCGTGCCATTGTTTGAGAGAGATAATGATGGTCGCTGACTAATGTCCCATTTGATAAAATTATCGATTTATAATCTAATTGTTTGCTTTGAGAGAGACGAACAATGTGGGACTGACTAAAGTGGGAGAGTGGGGGAGGGGAGGAATTGTGAAACTTAATGCATGCCTTTGTCAGAGTCATGAACCTGTACACACTCAAGTTGAGATTACGATGCACTTTATTTTCATATATTCATTATTTTATTTATTGTTTTTCATTATTAACAAAAAAAAAATCTATTTACGCAATGTGCAGTTAAGATTCTCAGATATAATGTATGGAATCAAACAATAGATAAAAATATTTGTTTATATGTACTTATTATTTATTTTCTTAGTTTTTTGTTATTTTATTTGTTTGCATTATTAACAACAAAAAACAAAAACCATTTTTTTATTTGAACAATATACAGCCAAGATCATCAGATATATATATAATATGAAATCAACTAGTAGATAAATAATCTTTGTTTATTTATTTTACTATTACTATTAGGTGCTTTTTTAAAACAAACATCTACTGTGTTCGTTCTGTCCGTCTGTCTGTCCTATAAATAACTCCAAAACTACAGAACCGAGTTGGATGAAATTTTGTATTTAAAAGTTTTGCCAATTTTAGTAGACACAACTTTAATTTAGCGCTTATCGGACAAAGATAAAGGATAGTTTACTTGAAGGGTGCAAAGAAAGTTTTTTAAATATTAAATTAAACGAAAAATATTAGTTCCTTTTACTTAAAAAAATCAAAGACCTTATTTAAGAGAATTGAAAACATCAGATCATAATGAAATTGATTCTATTGTTACAGTTTAGGCTCTTTCTAAAGCTTTAAAAATGTTTTAAAAGTTTCTCACAATTTTATAAATATTTTTCGAACACTAGAAGGCTTTTGAAATTTGAACAGAATTTACAAGTTTTTCAAATCTTTCGGAGTTTCACCAACACCAATATCTATGAAGTAAATCAAAAGAACTCATATTTTCGAAATGGCTTAGATGTCAAAATATAATTTATTAATATAAAACAAATAAAAAAATCATAGTAATGAGGGTTAATAAAATATGTATTACCAATATTTCTGCAACCCAATGATGCACCTTGAACATTTTCGGGAAACCCTTCAAAGTCCAACGCACAATTTAAATATCTAGACCTAGACGATGTTTAAAGTCCACACGATTTAATGTTGTTGGAGATTGAGGAATTCTTCAATCTTAAACCAATTTTAGAAGAAATAAAAATCTTATCCATGACGTAGAATGCGTGCAAATATTGCCTCATATACTTTCTAAATCTTCTCAATGGTACAACCAATAAGCGGAAGATGTTATTTATGTTCGATGAAACTGCATAGAAAGTGACGAAATTGAACTATTATTACAACATTTTTTTTGATAATACTTATTATTTTGTTATAATTATTTTTCAAATAATTCCATAATTCATCATGGATTTCATTCTAAATCGATGGAAATGTACCATCGGATTTTCATCCAGTTTTATTTTTGTATCGCTTTTTCAAAGCTTTTATTATATTTTCAATTATTTCCATCGATTGTTGACTCAAAGGTTTCGCAGATTTGAAAAGTCTCTTCAAAAAATTCCATAGATTATTAATAATTTTCTCCAGGTAGAAGTTTTCTGCGTTTTCTCGTACTCTCGAGTAAATGCTTAGGGGTTGAACAAATGCCTACAATCCCCACTAATAACTCACAATTCGGACCAAACTTGTTTTCTACTTTTTTTCGAAATGGCTTAAGTAGATCTTTATGTCTATAACAGTTCCTACGCTTGTAAAATTTCAAAACTGAAAAAAGATTAATTATTCTTCCTGTTGTATAAATCATTAGAAAAATTGTTGTAAACCTTTGAAAATCACAATTTTTTTTTTTTTTAAATATCGATAAAAATTCTACAAAAATCACAAAATTCGTTCTAAATCGATGAAAATATTAACATTTTAAAGAATTTCATCTACTTTTAAAAGATGTTTAAGATTTTTATCAATTTCTCAATGATTCTCAAATTGTTTTTTGGATTTCTTAAAATCTTCATAGAGGTTTTAAGGATATCATGGTACATTATGATAAATTTACATTTACTCTTTCAAGATTTTCAAAACTGTAAATATATGTTCGAATGTTTTCACGATTTCTAAAATATTTCCACCAAGTTTTCATGAATTCAGCATACAAAATTGAATTTTCTCATTGTTTTTTCCGGATTTTTAAAGAATTGCACCAATATTTCAAAGAATGTTATTGATATCTCAACGATTTTCAAACTTTGTTTTTAATTTTTAGCAATTTGTAATAATTTTTACAGCTTTTCATTCAGTGTCCATAGATTCTCGAAGTATTTAGGACTATTTTAGTTCCTAAAGTACTCCATTGACTTTGCCCCTTTCAAAGATTTAAAAAATAGATTTTCGAAAATTTTCATGGGTTTTCTTCAAGATTACATGGGTTTTCGTTCAAAATACTAGAAAACTCTTGAAAACTATGAAAAATCGATTTAGCTTTTCATATTCTAGCTGCTATTTCCAGTTTTATTATGAATTTCAGGTTTTTGTTTCAAACATGTTTAGAAATTTTAATCATCGATTTTAAAAGCCTTCAAGGTTATTTTCGTTAATTTAAAAAATCATCGATTTATCATAGATTTCAAGATTTCTCTATTACCTTAAATATTTGCATTGATTCTTTCAAATATTTTAAATAGTTTGAATAGATTTTCGTCGATTTCTCCATCGATTGATTGTTGTGTAACTGTATCCTCGATTTAGGGCATTAGCGTTGACGAGTTCCGTCGATTTTTCATTAATTAATTATCGTTTAAAATTCAAAAACACTATTTGAGAAAGCGATATTTTTATCCTAGAGAATATTAAAAATAAAATTTTAACTATTTTCAAAAAAATATCAAGGGTTGAAACCCTTGATACTCATTGATACTTCAAAAGTTTAGTGAATTTTCAAAGATTTGCAAAGATGTTTTTCAGTCATCTGTGGCCACATGAAAGTTATACGTTTATAAATAGATCCGCTCATCAAAACTGTTGCCCTTGCAGCTATACTTCTTCTAGATGGTCGTTAAAGTTTTTGGAAGACTATGAAACCTATTATATGTTCATTACAGCTTCTAAGCGCTTCCGTCAAAACTGTTGTTCATGCCTGTTCTAGATGAGCTATTATATTATGTACTTTACAGCTTCTAGGCGCTTTCTAAAATTTCAGGACGATGTTTACTTTAAAGTTTCTAAGCAATTTACAATTATTAACGTTTCCCAATAATATGATACAGAGTTAATACCTAAAGATGGAAATGTGCTTTTAAGTCAATCTATTCGCCTTTCTATTGCTATTTTGTCTGTTAGAAACACATTATACATACGAGGTGTGGCAATTAAATAATGAGACTGCACGCCCTCTGGGCAATACAATAGCAGGAGATGAACGGGAGGTTCATCTTCAAGCATGTGGAATCGAATAAGACTAGTCTGGTCTCATCATCTCATTTAGTTTTCCTTTGCTCTGGCATCATGGAACGAATCAGCAATGAGCAACCAGATTTGATGGCAAGGATTATCACTTGTGATGAAACATGAATTTTTCAATACTATCAGGAAACCAAGAGGCACTGAAAAATTCCTACTTCTTCGAGATTGAAAAGAACTCGAATGAGCAAGTAGAAATCCAAACCGAAGGCGATGCTTATCCTTTTCTTCAACATCAGGGGCGTCACCATTATTAGTTAAATGGGTACCTGAAACGGTTAATCAGAATGACGCTGATGTCTAAGAAAACGATAACCATCGTCTTCAGTATGGAGTTGGGTTTGCTCATTCGAACTGTTTTTGTTATCAGAGAAGTAGGAGTTTTCCAGTGCATCGATTTCCTCCTGGTTTCCGGATCATACTGAAAAAACATGTTTCTCCACATGTGATGACCCTTTCTAGCAAATCTGGTTGCTCACTGATTCGTTCCATAATGTCAGAGCAAATGTTTTCCCGGTTGTTTGATTCCGGCAGAACGACTCATTCACTTTAAACAGTGATTAAAGGCAAACTAAATAAGATAGGAAGACCATAGTAGTCTTAATCGATTTCAGATGCTTTAAGGTGAACTATTTCCACATTCATCTCCTGCTATTGTACTGCCTAGAGAGCGGGCAGTCTCATTATTTAATTGCCACGCCTCGTACACACAAACCTTAGGAACATTGTATGTAAAACGAAAGTATCTGCTCTGAGGTGAATAAACGATGGTGGTCCTTCCAAAATCCATCAAATAGCTTCCGTGCCAGACTATATTTACCAAATTCTGCGTACGAGGGAGTGGCTATTAACTGTGATAATGTAATCTGGCGCTGCCGGGCATAAAAATCAATCGACTAATTATGTACAAAACGAAAAAAATACACACTGTCGAGTGCTTGTTGCCCGGTGCAACCAGCCTCTCTCCCGTCTTGTTTACCAGACGGGCTTTAATCAACTCGGAATTCATGTCCGTTTGGCCGGAATTGATTGATCGATAGCGGGCCGCAATTTTTCACGTACCATTTATTGCGCGCCCTGTCAGCTTTGCTCTCGAAAAAAAAAAAATATCTGCTGCACACATATACATTTATATATAAATCATCTCTCCGCATTCCAAAAAATATTAACCGACATTTAAAATTTAACTTTCATCGACTGAAAGCCAGAGACATCTTCTTGAAAGCATTGTTAATTTGAACTCTAGTACGTAAAGTAGCGGTCATAATTGAGGCGTTGACATAGAAAAGCACCTAAGTCACAAATAATCGAGAATTGTTTTTTTCGCGGATCAGATAGTCAAACTTTTGCTTGATTGATTTTTTGATATAGTGATTAGATTAAGTCTATAGGATGTCAACACAAGTGCTTCCTTTCAAACTGGTAAGTACGTACTTCTTTAAAGTCCACCCAGATCGACGAGTTTTTTTAAATTGAAATTACATAGTTTTTAAGATAAGAAGTTTTCATTTTTGTTTTCGAATTTCCCGCCAAAATAAGAGATATCGGTATTAACGAATTTCATATTCGGATTTCACGGGAAATTTTACATAAAAAAACATGTACTCCGATATTTATTTTGATTAAAATTTAACCCTTTCAAGCAAGTTTCCGTTGTTTTTTTTTTCTTTTTTAAACATCAAAAAACAAAACATTTCAAAATGGTTGACAGAAAATCCACCGATGGAAAAGAAAGTTTTTATATACACTAAACTACTATATTTTAGTTGTAGATTAGTGAAAAATTATTTAAAATTAAGTTTAAAAACTTTTGATGTGGCAAATAAAGTATTTTGCTTGCCCTGTAAAATTTGGTTTTTGTGACTTAGGTGCTTTTCCATGTCAACGCCTCAATTCTTTACTCATTTAAATGCTCTCTGGAGCAATAAGAAATACGGAAGCGAGTAGATGGGTAAAATTATCCTACACAGGGATTGAAATACAGTCTTTATGAACCACGCAATTTCAAGAATGCTTGAAAATTTAATCCGGTGGGTTACCGTTGGTGACGAAAAATAGTTGACAGTGAATGATGTTTGAAAAATGGTTGGTGGCCACCGTTTAATGGCGGTGGCTCCGTCGGACTGTAGCCTTAGAATGCGCTAGATAAAGATAATCTTTATGTAGGGCCTTCTTGCAACCACTTGCTAACATATTTCGTATTGAGGAAGCAAACTAAAAGCGTTAGGATTGGTTATATTATTATCTAAGAAGGAACCAACGATCTATAAATTTTGAATATAAAGAAAACATCACATGGTTAGTAGTATGAGTGTACCATATATCCATTGTAGAAAGACTGTAACAAAGTAAATAATTTTTTTGTTTGTAAATATATGCCTTATAAAATAAACTGCAAGAGGAACCATGAAATCAAAAATTAATTTCAGGAGCAAATATAGGAATAATATACAAAGCTCAACGACTAGAATGGATTTGTCATGTCATAAGAATGTGCAGGGGCGTATCTGCAGAGGACTCAATGTCAGATGATGTAATAGTTGGCCTTGAGAAGGTGGAGTAAATAACTGGAGAAGGGTTGTCCAAGACATAAAGTTCTGGAAGATATTAGTCGATCAGGCCAAGGCTTGTAGTGTCATAGAAAGAAAAAAGAAGAAAACAAAATTTAATGAAGAATATTTCAAATTTAGCACGTAGTTATTCTATTGAAATACTGTTTTTCGCACACAACTAAAACCAACCAAAGCACTTTCCAAATTACAAACTTCATTACGCTCAGGTTCCTGCGGGCTGCACATTTCTTTAACGCTAATGCAAACAACCCATAAACATAAACTCCCGCGCCGTGAATAACCGCGAAACTTTAATAATCCATTATTATGATGCCGCCCCCCTCGCATAAAACGTAACAGGTAGAGAAGTTTTAACGAGCAGCCGCCGTTTGCCACTCCACCCAGGAGAAGAATTTTCCGGGAAAACTTCCCACGAAAGCCCACCCTCCACATCACCCGCACCTCACTCTCTATTTTGCCATTTATTCTCCCCGCAGCCCGGAAAATTAAATTACTGACTGAAAAGGAAAAAAGGCGACTGCCAACATGCATGGTCGTGAAAGGGGGCACGTAATTGTACGACCGACCCGCTTTCGTTATTATGTTTTCCTTTTTCCTATAGCAGTTCGCCCCCCTCAAAATTGGCAAAGTTAAATGGTGCATTGTTGTTTGCAGAGGCAAGTTTTGCGTCGCCGATTTTTAATTTTCGCGCGCCGCGAACAGCGACCATTAACAATACTGCGCTCCGATTGGCTGCGCGAATACTTGCGAGCAATTGTTTTTTCTTTGAGCTATTTGCAAAAAAATAATAAGCGCCAGCAAAGTGTAAACAGGAATTGATCGGCTCATAAATTTCCATGCTGATGTGTTTCCCATGTCCTTCAGAGCGAGTTGTTTTGATCGCTAAATCCCGATTCGATCAAGCGGTGTGCAGGCGCTAGGCAAGAAGTGAGACGAGGATGGCGTTCGCTTGAGCTCGCTTTCGAGAGCAAACAACACAACACGAGAAAAAATGTTAAAAAGGAAAAAATTTGAACAGGTTGTTATGCGTGAAATAATATATCACCCCGTGTTTGTTGTTCTGGATTCCTAACGTTATTTAGTGTAATGGAATACGAAATAAGGTCATCACGCATAAAGATCTTGATATGAATAAGTGTTAATAAAAAAAAGTGATAATTAGGACATGCAAACATTATTTTCATCAAAAACTCATGTGCCATCTATTTGATAGCGAAATTAGTAGAAAAACTTTGGTAGCAATTCTGTTTAGGCAATCGGGTACATTACTACTACTACGAGGTTGCGTCAAAAAGTTTTCGTAATCGACGTGTAACGGGATAATTTTTTGAGAGGTTGGTGTCACTACTAGGGAAGGCATGAAGCTGGT